>JAUCBJ010000436.1:0-50444 GCA_032718475.1 Nemertoderma westbladi | reverse complement strand
GCAAAGAAGTATGGTTATGTTACCATTTACATGCTGACGACACAAAGCTATATATATCCCTTGAGCCATCATGTATATTACCTGCTGTGGATGTTGGTGAGGAATGTATGTGTGACATGCAGTGATGGATGAACACACTTCTTAAAGCTGAATCCAGATAAAATTGAGGTGTTAATTTTCCATTCACTTCTCCTACTAGGATCGGCATGCTGCATTGCAGCTGCATTTTTAAGAATGCTGTGCCGGCTTGTCAACAAAATTGCACCGCCACAACTCCCTATCACCCATGACATTTGCTAGATCATCCGCATCTTTAAGGCCAGTGTCCTTTAAGATGCGTCTCAAGAAAGTCATGGGCTGTCCACCATGCTTATTCACTCCATGAGGCTGCCAAAGTACAAGATTATGCACTGGCTGGTCCTCACGGCGAAAGCAATGTCCTGCAAAGCGGAGGCGATTTTGTTCTAGTGTCAAGCTTGGGGGAACCAATGAGAAACCTCCAATGTTATATAGTGTCTGGTTGGAGATGTGTGCATTGTACTTGACACAATGAACCCGGCGTAGCATTCTTGTGAATGTGCCATCCAGAGATTTGGTGTCCTCAGCAGTTAGAGCCCAGCATGGACTCCCGTAGAGGAGTACTGGAACTACTGCTGCTCTAAATAATCGGACCTTAAGTTTCCGATTAATTCTCGGTGACTTCCAAATCCTGGAAAGCCTATTCAAGGCTGCCCATGCCTTTCCCTTACGTATTCGAAGGTCCTCACCTGACTTCCGGATCCATGATCCCAGGTAACAGAAGTCGTCCACATGCTCAAGCATACCATCCTTTGAGCTTATGCTCATCCGATCAGAGACTTGCTGAGGACTTTCAAAGTTAACGGTCAGAATTTTGGTCTTTCTGGAGTTAATAAAAAGACCAACACTAGAAGCAGCATGTTCTAATGAGCTGAGGAGCCGTTGGGCTCCCTCTAATGATTCTGAGAGTACTCCTAAGTCATCAGCAAAGTCTAGATCAGTTAGGTACTTGGCAGGATTTCCTCGACTTCTGGAGCCAGTAGGTGGAGTTATCATCACCCCATCATCATTATGATGATCTAAGGACATGCGTAGAACATAGTCAACCACAATAATGAACAAGAATGGTGCAAGTGTGTCTCCTTGGAGGACGCCCCATAACACTTCAAATGGTTCTGTGTCACCGTCAACAGTAGACACAAATGTTGTCGAACCATCGTATACTGATCTGATTGCTGCAATAATTTCATCAATCCCATATAATGAAAGTATGCTGAACATACGTGAGCGAGAGACTGAATCAAAGGCCTTGAAGAAGTCAACAAAGATAACAGCCAGATGCCTGTCTTTCTTTTTTGATAATTCTTCAATTATCCTTCTAAGTGCCAAAATGGGCTCCATGGTCCCACGACCTTTACGGAACCCATTCTGATTTCCACGGAGCAGTCTCTCAATGGGATCCCTGATGCGATTTAATAGAATCCTATTGTATAGCTTTGCAGCAATTGAGATCAATGAGATTCCCCGAAAAGAACCATAGAGTGTTAGGTTGCCCTTCTTGGGAACTGACACAAACTTATTTGTTTTCATTTCTTGTGGGACTCTTGTTGTTCGGTACATGTCTACTATGATGGGATAGATGAGCTTTAAACACTCAGGTATTTTAAAGACCTCAGGGGGAACACCATCTACTCCACTGGCACGATTGGTCTTAATGCTCTTTGCAGCAGCCTTCACTTCTGCAAAGGAGATATCGCCAATGGGAATATCTGGGAGTACAGACTCCACATTATGCAGACCAAATAGATTCACCTCAGATATCTATCTGAGGTGTATATGTAACGATACAGTCGAATGCAGTAACCATGCCCATAACATTGGATTCATATTCGATTCACACAAGACTTTTTGTCAAGCAGATTTCTACAACCATTAAGGAAGCATCCTTTCACCATACTAAAAGCCCTGCACTGGCTTCCCGTCACCCGCCGAATAGATTTTAAGATTGCTCTGCTTGCTGGCTTACAAATGCCTACATGATTGTGCACTGACTTATTTACGCAACCTAATTCAAAGATACGTGATGACCCGCGAACTATGCTCTAGTGGAGGCGATCTCGTCGTCGTTCCTAGATTCTGCCTCGAGTCATATGGAAAGCGCACATTCTCCAATGCGGCTCCATGCATCTGGAACTCACTCCCTCACTAAGTTACATCTGCACCTTCTTTTGAGATATTTAAGTCAAGATTAAAGACTCACTATTTTAAAGACGAGTATTGCCAATAAACAGAACCAACAGAGCACATTTTTTAACTACTGGAATGTTGATGATCCATTTTAAATCAGGTTTTTATTTAAATTGATTGTTCTGTTTTGAATTATGTACTTAAATACGTATTGTGTTCCTGTTCCAAGCGCCTTGAAATAAGCCCAGAAAGGCGGTATACAAATATATATTATTATTATTATTATATTCTGTTTAGTTTAGTTTATTGTTTTATTTAAGGTATACTAATTTTGGTCAAAATTTTGGATTTTTTTATTTTTATTTCATCTAAAGCAGAAATTTAATGAGGATTTCAAATCTGAAAACGGCTTGGCGTGATCTAATCTACTTCTCTAGTTATGGCTGATTTTATATCTGTCTGTCAGTCTATCTAATCAAAATTTGATAAAGCAATATCAGTTTGTCTGTCAAAGTCTAAGAAAGCACCCCATCCAGTAACACTTTTGTTTTATTCCTGTTTACTGTAATTTAATTCGGTAATTTAATCTCCCAAGTCAATTTTACTAAGTCTGTCTGACAGGCAGATAATAACATGAAAACTAATATCTGAAATGAAATCACCACCTCAAAAAACCCCCAAGCGAAAATTCCAGCTGTTTGCCTCTTTAATTGTTATTAAGAGGCATAAATTACACATTAATTATTTAATTTTATTTATTTAATTAATTTAACATTTAATTATTACACAGTCAGATAGACAATTTTGCGTGGAAAGGTTTAAAAACTTTAAAATGCATTTTACTGGCCCATATTATTTTATTGATTTTGGGATTTTCTCAATTTTTAAAAATGTTACTCCTCCACCATTTCTGAATGTATTTTGATTCTGTCTTTTTTTTTTGGTTCTGCTCATAAACTCAATAAGAATATAACCAAAAAATTTTTTTATACCAAAAATGTAGTCACATGTATGAAAAAAGTCAATTTTCTAAATTTTGAATTACAAAAAGTACCCTAAAAATTACATTTTTGTGATATTTGAAATTCTGTCAAAGAGTTTTGTGGCAACATACCTCATGAATGTTCTCAGCAAGTTTCAGCAAATTCCACCAAAGATTGAATGAGGAGTAGTGTTTTAGACGACTAACCAATGAGAATTGACATTTTTTTGCTATCAGCCAATCAGAAACGAGTATTTTGAGATTTTTACTACAGAAATTGAAAGCCCATTTTATTGCCCTTTACTCCATGTATAGTTTTGCTAGCATCAAGTGTTAAGTTTTTATTGTGAATATGAAGCTTTTTCAAACCCTTCCAGAATTAGTATACAACCCTACTTAAATTGACGTGTCACTGTAACCTGCTCCTTTCCCTAAATTGAGAATTTAGAGGCGAGATATTAGTGTTCCTAGATGGGATTTGCGTCCAGTCCCCACCCCAACCCCCCCCCCCCCCCCCCTGTCTCGTTAAACGATATCTCCAAATGAATTTCTATGGTAATATTTGTTCGCAAATCCTATATAATAATATCATTTTTTATTATGAGTAAATACTGCAGAGCTCAAATTAATTTGTAACATTGTTTATTTATATTTTACATGGTAGATTCAAGAAACGAAAAGTTATAAATTTAAGAAATTCATACATATTTTATATGAACAAAAAATTATAACATTTTTTCACCTTTTGCCGACCCGATAATAACATGGGACTTGGAAGATAAGCTAAGCTCCATTGAGAAAAGTTTAAAAAGTTCTCCTTTTTCCTCCGTGAAATTAGCTTATGAATCCAAAAAGATGGTTTAAAAAAATTACATGAAACTTACAATGTTATGGCATTGTATATATATATATCCCTAGATGTTGATTTCCATATGGTCTCTATTTACTGAATTCACTTATTGAACTAATAATGAATGATATTATTATCAAATTGTGCAGATACAATATAGGAAACCTATAGTGTAGGCCTAAACCTAGAACTACCATATGCTATGAATAATTATTGTGTATTTCATAAATGTTTATTATCATTTTTGTTTAGGATATTTGCCGCCTTGAAGCTAAATCATGATTTCGTTAAATTTTGTTTGGGTACCGTTGGTAATGATTTACAAATTGATGTAACCCAAATTGCTGTAAGATTTTGTTAACACTCAAAACCAGGTTTCTCATCTAAGCTAAAAGTAAAATAATGATCTGTGTGTGGAAGTACATTATATAACTCATGAGATGCTTTTATATTATTAGGCCATATTACTGAATCTCAGATACTACGTTGAAAAGAGGGGGGCAACAATTACTTGAGTCCCTTTACAATCTGAGTAATACAATCTGACCTTTACAAAGGCCAGATTGTCAAATGTTTATGTAGTGGTGCGGTAGTTATCATATAGAATTGATCAAATCTGGGTTCCGGACTGCACCAAATTGTGATCCATCTAAAATAGCAGACCAGTTCAATTTATGTTTAAAGTATTCCCATTCGATTCAGCGTTACAGAAACCCTTGATAAATTGTTCATACTGTATCCGAACTTATTATGTTATAGAGCTGATCAAGAAAATTTTATAATACCCTCTTACCTCCATACCCTCTTTTATGCGGTATGACAGTTTCCACATAACAGCCCATATTCTTAAAATTTAACCACATGGTTACATTGGGTGGTGAGTAATCCACTCCCTTGCAGTTAATGTTCTAAACACCTGAATGCTAACAAGGAGGGATAAATACAAGAGCTGGTCATTTGCCTCAGCCTATCCAATGTCCATACCCTTTTGCTAGGGCAACATCATGGCCATAACAGACATGGCCGCCAGCCAATAACAGTCATGTGGTTGGTGGCTTCTTAAGGATTATACTTGAGAATATTGACAGCGTAGAAAGTGTTAGACTAAACCCAAAGCGTATTTTCTATAAACTTAAACACATATTTCCCCCCTTCTTCCTCCCTTTCATCCCCTTTGCTTACAAACTACTGTAAAGTAAATTTTTATACTTAATACATAATTTAATCATAAATTTATGATAATCAGAAGAATTATTTAGTTGTAACCACCAAGTTAATGGTTAACATTAATAAACAGTGGAATAACAATTACCAGTGCTAAAACAGTCAATAAGGCAAACAGAATAGTTCGCTCTGAAGTAAGTATGCCTGGACAGCAATAAAACAAATAAAACATCTCCCACCAAGATGGGTGAGTTTCGATTAACCTAACCAATACGAAATCTAAAAGCAAACACAACTACCAAAAATATAATAAAAGGCAACCCCAACAGGCTTAGAAGCGAACTTGCTGTTTGCACTCCAAAGTAATCGTTGAGAAATCCACCAAAAATAGGACCTATAATAACTCCGATAGATGTTGCTATTCTAAACATTTGTTGGAGAAGAGATCTAGTGTCAACATTATCAGGATAACCACAAACATTCACAGACAGTCGTGTTTGGGTTTCTATTGCAGGGCTCAAGTATAATCCAGATCCGAATCCAAGTAGAGCGCATCCAGTGATAGAGATTGAGATATTATGAGGTAACCCAAGTAGTTCTGTAGGGCCTATTAGTTGCATTGATATTGAACGTAAAATTACCCCTACTGTTGTTGGTATGACGGTATGCTTCAATTTCTTCATCATTAACGTCATTAATAGGCCAGTTGAAGTTTGAACAACCGGCAATATCATATAAATCTGACCAATATTGTACTGGTTCACATTGTAGTCATGAAAGAGGTATGCAGCATAATTCGCAGCGGTAAATGATAAAAGTAAGCTGTAATATACATTCAAAATAAATATAAGTGTTATTGCTGGATTCTTCAGAAAACCAATATAAGTTGGTCTGACTTCATTAGATTTACACCTGTCATGAAGATAAGCTGGTGACTCTATCCAGCAGTAAAGGACAATAATGAGAAATATCAAACCCGATATTATAAAAGGGAATTCAAACCCAAGTGTAGCAAAAACCGAGGATCCAAAAACTGGTGCAAGCATGTATCCTGTGTTGCTACTAACAACTGCTAGACTAGCTAATAATGTTCTTTTTGTAGGCCACAATTCCATCAATAGACTGAATGAATACATAAAACTGATGTTGAGTCCAACTGCTTCGATAATTCGCAACGAAAAACAAGCGAATATATATAAACCATTATTATTATTTGGGATATATTTGACAAACCCAAAAGCTAACTGGGAAACTGCCCCAATGATACCGAATAGACCCAAAGAGATATGAGTTCCCCAATTACTAATAGAGTGAGGGCAAGTAATGTAGATTACAAGTCTGACAGCAGCAAATATAGACAGTAATATACCGATCAAAGTCTTCGACCAATCCCGGTCTTCCACAACTATTGGGAAGAAGGTCTCCAATAGATTGTGACACCAACCTGGTATCATTTGATACATCAGCAACATGGCCACTAACATATAAAGTCTCCCTCCCTTTCGATGTCCATTTTGATTTGCACTACTTTTATTCATTGAACTTGAGGTTATGGTGGCTGCTTCCTCTGACATCTTATATACTGTGTTTGTATGTCTATAGTGTTCCACCTCGAATATTATATTGTATATGGTGCTAGAATGCCATGAGCGGAAAACTCAACACACAAGGACACAATAAAACAATTTTATGGAAAATTAGTGAAAAAGTTAGATGTGAGAAAAGGAAATAATATCTTACCCTGCCTCTGGCCATGACAAAAGTCCCGATTTAGCTCTTTCACATGAGAGGGGGGCACTGTCAGTCTAATACTGATAATATTGTAATAGGCCTTTAGGTTTTAGTTTTTACTCTCTGTAGCCTACTTGATCATTGATTGTTATATAGTGGTTATCTTATATTGTGTTATACATACAGTTATTCATCAAAATTAGTAATTAATTATTTTTAGAAAACAATTATTTTTTTTACTATTTACTAGTATTTTCCACCGAGGCATGTGTTTCTGACAAATTTGACCGAAAAATTCAAAGTGTTTCCCCATTAAACAAGGGTTTTAGGCACTTAGAAAAAAATCAAATCCAGTGCCCCCCCCCCCCCCCCCTGTTGTGAAATCCCCCCCCCCCCCCCCCCCCCCAATTTTGTCATGTATAATTCTAATTTTTAATTTCTTTCCAACAATTACTTCCATATGAAGAATCACAATACACAATCAATTATACTGTACTTAACTTATATGAGAACCAAATTAATATGTGAACCAAATTGAAGTTGGACCAATTTCAATGGAACCATGAAGTTGATTTATGGCTCATTGCAATCACAATAACGAGAAATGGGATGCCTGGAAGGATCTAATTTCCACTGTCAAGCTTACTTGATCTAGTAGTAGTTAGTAGTAGGCATAGGAACTGTATGCAATGGTCGATGTACAGTAGTTGGAATAGAGAAATGCTTCAGAACCAAATTCCTAGTCTAGGAATTTGGTAGAAATATACCATAACTCACACTTTTAGGAATCCTAGAAGTGTGAGTTATGGTATATTTTCACACATAAGGTGCTTTACACTCTAAACAATTCAATGTATTCATAATAAAAACAAGCTTGCCAGCAAGAGCTGGCAATAATGGATGGATGGATACATTGCTATCAATATTGTTGTAATAATTTACACATCTATGCAGGGCAGCCTAATAACGAAAAACGAAACATTTGGCAAAGTACCGTCTGTACAATACAATTATTATTGTTCTACTAAATAGGGTTAGTGCGCAAAAAAATTGTTGGGCTAGAAACAATCGAATAAGGGAATCAACAGCTGGTGACTCTCCTGCAGCCCAATTTGAATTTCGGATAGCAAGTAGACCCTTCGCAAAACCATCCATATCTATGCTTCCAGTAATTTCATCCCAACAACATTTAATGAGTTTTTTGGCTTGTTTTACTGCGTTTTCAGCGCGACCATTTGTTTGTGGGAGGTGTGGTGAGGAAATATCGTGCTCTACACCTACACCCCTTGATTTTAGACATTTGCTGAGCACTCTGCTATTAAATGGTGGGCCTCCATTGGAGCAAAAGGTTTTGGGTGCACCATAATCACAAAACCCATTTGTAAGTTTTCTACATATTGCTTTCGTAGTGGTGTTTGTTCCACATTCATACACAGAGATCCAACCTGAATACTCATCTGTTGTGATCAAAAATTTCTTTCCGCCGTGGCTACCAATGTCACCATGCATTATCCCCATGGGTTTTGTTGCCGGGTTATGGTGTTTTTGTGGTTCTTTGCATTGTCACAGGCGCAATTCTGCATAGTAGCAGTTTTCAATATACTGTAATAAGTCATGTTGTATGTTCTCATATTTGACCACCAAACTGATGCTGCTGCCCTTTCAGTTTTCTTTGTCCAACCATTGTGTGCAGCATGGAGTTGTTCCATCACTTTTCTTTATTAATTTTTTGGTATAACTACTTGGTGACCTTTTAATATTAACCCTGTACTGTCTAAACATAGATCTGCCCTTGCGCTCCAATATGGTTGCATTGATATCTCCAGGTTAAGCTTATGTTCTGGAAACCCATCTCGAATTTGTTGCTGGAGCTGTTTGTACGTGATATCATTGTGCTGGGCTGTTAGTATTTGTTTGAGACGATAGTCAACATTTTGTTGCAGGATATTCATCATGTAGATTACATCAATGGCTTCATAGTGCCTATCAGTTTCATCATCACAATCTATTACATTGTCTTCATATTTTGCTTCATGAAGTTTGAGTCTATATAATGCATCTAGGGCAAGGTGAACTTTACCTGGAATATGTTTGGCTGTGAACATATAACGGTTGAGTTTTGTTCTCATTTTTAATAACCGTATGTTATCGATTGATATAGACGTCTTGTATTCAGAATTGGCAACAATGGTAAGTAATCCATAAAACTGTGAAGTGAGGTATGCCATCTAGTTTCATCCTGCATTTATCAACTGCCCATGTTTCTGCTGCACATTCAAGTTCTATGATTCTATAATAAATTTATAACTGATGAAGTTCTCGAACTTATCTGTTTCCAGACAAATTTATACCATATGCACGAAACACAGTATCCTCTGCATCTATCCATAGAAGAATTAAGAATTGAAAGACTTCATAGCTACCCAATATATCATGAGCCTTGTTGTAATGACCAATAATAAGGATTATAAGGACTAACCTTATTGCGATTAGTACAGTTGCTGACAATGTCATTGAAGCGATTCCAAGCAATCAGATGCTATTTGCATTTCAATGACAATTCAACATGTTAAGTTAAAACCTCATCCATGGGGATTCAAGTTTTATGTTCATTGTGGCATGGTGTTAGTGGCATTATTGTGTACGATTTCTTTCTGTACTGTGGTGCAACAACATTTGAGAATGGTAGTGCAACCTTTTTGGACATTGAAAATAAGTTTGGTTTCGGGGTAAGACTGTAGTCAGATTGTGCCAGTCATTGCCTTCAGGCATTCATGCTGAACTTTTCTAGGATCACTATTTCACCAGCTTGGATCTATAATGGTCTACTTGAAAGACTATAAAAAGATTCATTCTGTTGGAACTATTAATAGGAATCGCGTTTTTAAGATTGTGTAATAATGCCAAGCAACTGCATTGCTAAACAACCACGTGGGTTTACAGATCATTTGATAGACCGGAGGAACAAGTGATCGCTTGGAATGATAACAAAGTGGTTGGTTACCTTGGCTAGTACATTTGTTGGGTTTGAACCATCTAACACTTGTCAGAGGTATAATCGGGTCACAAAGATAAAGGAGACTATATTATTCTGCCCTGCAATCATAAATGCATATAATAAGCACATGGGGAGTGTTGATTTGTCGGATATGTTGGTTGCCCTACATATGGTCTTCATAAAGAAAGTCAAGCCTTTATTATATGTGTATATTTGACCATTTCTTAGATCTCGCCTGTTCTAATGGCTGGTTACTTTAACGTCGTAATCAATGCCTAATTTGGGAGAAAATTAATACGACATTGAAAAATGACGAGTGAGTCAAGAGGAGTGTGAATGACGCCTTACTCTCTGCCAATCAGCCATCTCGTGAGCGCCTTGGTCAGCCATCTTTCGTTCATCAAGTCAAAGTTCCAGATGTCAAACCTTGTAGAATAACCGAATATGTTCCAGTAAGTGATGCTCGATTCGACAAACTGGACCACTGGCCAATCCACTCACGCAAATCTAGATGTCAACTCTGCACATCAGGGTTCACCCCTACAATGTGCTCCAAATGCCATGTGCATCTATGCTATAATGAGATGAACAACTGCTTTGTATCTTTCCATGTGTGATAATATAATTCAAATTACTATGTTCTTTACTCTCCTCAATATAAAAATAGTAATGTGAAAACGTTTTTTATTCTGAAACACGATTCCATAAATATTTATTAGTCAATTTCTACAGTACAACCCTAGTTATACAATTCTAAAATTGTTGCCATATGGCAACAACAACAAACCATCCATCAATTAGTCAAACTTATTTGTCAATATAATCATTTTAGAGCTTGAAAGGGAAAATTTCTACAAAAATTTGCAATACACTCTGTACACATCTGTAATTTTCAAATGTTGTCAAATTTTAGAAAGTATGTCACATATTGTCATTTGTTGCCATTGGGAAACGTAGTGTATCTCGAAAACTTGTGGTTAAAAAATCACCGTTTTTTTTGTTGTAATCAGAAGGAAAAACCATGTATTTTGTCAAAAGGTCATAATTTTCATAGTTTGGCAACATGCTATGCCTCTGTTGTTATGTCTACTATGTGTTACCGCTGCGCCCACGTAAATATAAATGTACCTAAATGCCCTCCAATTCCCAATATGACGTGATATGTCCACTAATTTATTACTCCCCTAATTTCCTATAATAAAAATTGTGCTTTCTTAAGTAAATACTAAATATAAAACTATAATAACAGCATCGTTTTCTTCATAAGTAGTACTAATATAATTTACATAAGAAAAACGCGAAAAAATCGGGTCTATCTTTCGTACCTAGTTCATATAAACAATTGCCTAGGTCATTTTAACAGTCAGTCAGGCAATCTACCAAGTTTGCAAAATTGCAAGCAGTATTTTATCAATGTTCATTCATGATCATGAATTTAAGTAATTGATTGTAATGTTAAAACACGCGCAACACTCCCCGCTTTCAATTGATATAAGCCACGTGTGAAATAATTGAGAATAAATGTGTATTTAAATGAATCTAAAATCACCCTCCATAGAAACCAATATAAGAAATTATCTGAGCACTGCTTAGTGACGTCAAATATGTAGCAGCCAATCACAGCCGATTTTCAAGCCATTTCGACCGTTTCCAAGTGCTTTTACAAAATACACACCCCGCCACTCGATTCAGGGCACCTTGTTACCCCTTATTCGATTGTTTCTAGCCTAACAATTTTTTCGCGCACCAACCCTATTTACAAGCCGGCATAAGGCAGCCTAATAACGAAAAACGAAACATTGGGTAAAGTACCGGTACAATACAACTATAATTGTTATAATAAATTATACGCATATGCAGCCTAATAACGAAATTCGAAATATTGGGAAAGTACACAATAGTTTATTGTATGTTAAAAAAAACACTGTTTGTAGGAAATGTAACTTCTGCAATTCTACATGAAATAAAGCGAAATTTTGCAGAAAGCATGTCCAATAGATGCTCCCTATGGGGTGTCGACAGAATTTTGATTGATTGAATTCTACGATTATGATCGGTCACTCAAGAATTAATTTCACTGTTGCTAGGCAACCAACAAGTTCCTCACAACCAAAACCTTGCATACACATAATGAACCACATAATGAACCTATCATCAAAGTTTCATCCACTCCCATCAATATTATGTGCAAGAAGTTGTGTGTACAAACACACACACACACACACACAAACAAACACGTGTGAGAAATAAGGACATACAACTTGGATCCGTCCAAATAATACTGAGAGTGAAGTCAGGTGTGAAATCATTTCAAAATTAATAGAACAAACTAAATGATGCTGATATTAAACTATGTCTTAAAAGTTGGAGACCTGAATAATCTGGTTAAGACTGCGAGTTCCCAAATTCCTGATGATAATAACTTTTAAGTCACAACTGTTGGGAGAAATCATAAAGGGAGTTGAATATTTTGTCAGAAACTTCCACCTATCTCACCTACTTCCACCTGTAACTTTCACCTATTGAAAAAAGTGAACTGCTTGCTTCTATAGGATTGCTCCTTGTAATGGGTGCTCAAAAAGACTCTAGGCTCTCAGTGCGGGAAATCTACAATAGTGACTGGGGTCGGCCTATATACAGTGCAACATTGTCCCGAGATCATTTTTTAGAAATAATACGATGCATTCGATTTGACAGCAAAACTGATCGGGAAATCCGACGGGAAACGGATAAAATGGCCCCATTCAGGGAAGTGTGGGAAATGATCATGAGCAAGCTGCGATCTTCCTATATACCGGGGCCATACATGACCATTAATGAAATGTTGACACCATTCCGAGGCCATTGTCCATTTAGGCAATATATGAAGTCAAAGCCTGCAAAATATAGAATAAAAATTTGGTTTTTATGCGATGCCGAAACGTTTTACCCTTTTAATGGGCAAGTTTATACGGGAAAACTGCCAGGTGCACCAGTCGAGGTAGGCCAGAGTAAATGGGTAGTACTAGATCTAGTTCAACCTATTCTCAACAGCAGCAGGAACGTTTGCGCAGATAACTTTTTTTCATCTCTTGAAATTGTTAATGAATTGCGCCAACACAATATAAGTTATCTCGGAACAATGAGGAAAAACAAGCCGGAGTTACCGGAAGGAGTTTTTGGCTCATAGAGAAGAACTATCTTCAGTGTTTGGATTCCAGCAAACTTCGACAATTGTATCATATGTACCAAAAAAGAACAGGTCTGTCACCCTTATGTCACCCTTATTTCGTCATGATTTTGGACTATAACCATCAGAAGAGTGGCATTGACACAATGGATATGATGGTCTCTCACATGACTGTACGAAGAGGTACTCGTCGGTGGCCCCTAAAGTTGTTTTATACCTGTGTTGATTTTATGACTATAGCTGATCTGATAATTTACAGAATAAAGTTCCCATCTGTTCGAAATGAAAAATGGTCATGACGACGATTTGTTATGAACTGTGGGAAACAACTTATGACGTCACATGTGGTTCAACGTTCAATTATAACCAACATACCAAGAGCTGCCAAGGAAATTCTAAACCGGTACTCGCCATCCCCTGAAGTAGAGCCAAGAAGCAATGTAGCAGGTGGATCTGCTCCCAGCAAGAAACGTAAGAGGTGTTATATGTGCCCATACCATACTCTGTTGATAGGAAATCATCCAATCAATGTAACAAATGAGCGAAAATTGTTTGTCCAATCCAATGTGTGAAGTCAGTATTTTGCCAGAACTGCCAAGAGTAGAAAGATGATATCGGTAGGCCTACTATATACTGTTCGTAACCAGATATTAGGCCTAGGAAATGAAAAATAAATATTTTCTCAAACGGGAATAACTTTTTCAAAGTTTCCTATAGTATAGTTTATGTGTAGCAAATTTCGTGAAAATCTGTTAGTTGACCAAATGACAGCTCGTAAAACAAATAATGACAGACAGACAAACATACAGTAACAGTAACAGTATCAACTCTTTAAATATTGATAGGCATTCTCTAATGCCTCCCAAAACCATGGGTGGGTCAGCCAACATAATTTTAACACCTCTGGTCGTGGACTATATTACCAATGTAACGCATATGGGGGGTCAAATTTGACCCATACAGTAATCCATGTGGCAGAGTGGTCAGTGTTACATGGGTTAACTGAATTTTCGCTTTTGGGGATTTTTCTGGTCGCTGATTTCATTTCCAATGTCAGTGTTCACGTTTGATGTAATATAGGCTGTCTGCATTCCTGTCTGTATCTGTTTGTCGGTTTGTCTGTATCTCTGTCAAAAACAATATGAAATGGTGACCAATTAACTGAATTTTCTCCTTTAGGGATATTTCTGGTCGCAGATTTCATTTCCGATGTCAGGGTTCAGGGTGTATATAGGTGGTCTGAATTCATATCTCCACATATCAAAACACTCCATATCGAAAATTTTATTTAGATGGTGTGGTTCATTAATTTTTGACAGACAAATCGATGGACAGACAGACGGCCAAACAGACAGCATTTATTTGGTCTGGTATAAAAACTGACCTCATCAATGAAATCACCGACCAGAAAAACCCCCATATCGAAAATTGTAGTTAGATGGTAGTTAAAAGGTCCCTTTTCTCAGGGAGCGCTATGGCCATTCATCAGATAGTACATCATTGATCTGATATATAATAAAATTTAAGAAATTCCACCAAAAAAAATTTTCTTATTTCGCTGGGGAAAAAAGCAATCCTATGGGTTACTTTTTTCCCTAGAGAATAAAGGTACTTCTTTTACTCCCGATTTTGTGGTATATTCGAGGGAAAAAGTAACAATTTAAGAATAAAATGGTTTAATGTACCACCTACTGTACTTATTTAAATTATTTCTTACTTGCGTTTGCAGTAAATTTTAGAAATTCTTTATAATTTAAACTTTTACATATTACCTTGGTAATCGTAAATACTTGTCTACCATTATACGTTGAAGTTAAACATATTTGGTATGTTAAACGATATCTCCAATCTATTTCCTAATTATCTATATATTAGATCGCAAATCCAATAAAATAATATTATTTTTTAATATGAGTAAATACTGCAGAGCTCAAATTATTTTGTAACATTTTTATTTATATTTTACATGACAGATTCAAGAAACAAAAAGTTATAAATATAAGAATATCATACATTTTTTTATATACGAACAAAATTATAAATTTTTTTAACCTTTTGCCCGACACTTAATTAACCTGGCACTTGGAAGATATGCTAAGCTCGAGAAAAGTTAAAAAAAGTTCTGCGTTTTCCTCCGCGAAATTAGCTTATGATTCTAAAAAGATGATTTAAAAGAATTACATGAAACTTATTTGTCAATCTTTGAATGGATCTTATTTATCGTAGCAATGTTATGGCATTGTATATATATATAATGATTTTTATACTGATACCCTGGATTTCAATATGGTCTCGATTTTACTAAATTGAATTAGTAATGATATTGTGATCAAATTATGCAGATACAATATAGGAAACCTATAGTGTAGGCCTAAACCTAGAACTACCATATGCTATGAATAATTATTGTGTATTCCACAAACGTTTATTATCATTTTTGTTTAGGACATTTTCCGCCTTGAAGCTAAATCATGATTTTATTAAATTTTGTTTGGGTACCGTTGGTAACGATTTACAAATTGATGTAACCCAAATTGCTGTAAGATTTTGTTAACGCTTAGAACGTCAAAACCAGGATGATTATCATCTAAGCTAAAAGTAAAATAATGATCTATGCGTGGAACTACATTATATAACTCATGAGATGCTTTTATATTATTAGGCCATATTACTCAATCTCAGATACTACGTTGAAAAGAGGGGGGCAACAATTACTTGAGTCCCTTTACAATCTGAGTAATACAATCTGACCTTTACAAAGGCCAGATTGTCAAATGTTGATGTAGTGGTGCGGTAGTTTTCATAAAGAATTGATTAAATTAGGGTTCCGGACTGCACCAAATTTTGATTCATGAAAAATTGCAAACCAGTTCAATTTTATTTTCAAAGTATTCCCATTCGATTCAGCGTTATAGAAACCATTGATAAATTGTTCATATTGTATCAGAAGTATGACAGTTTCCCCACAAACAGCCCATATTCTTAAATTTTAACCACATGGTAATATTGGGTGGGCCGAATAATCCACTCCGTTGCAGTTAATGATCTAAACACCAGAATGCTAACAAGGAGGGATAAAAACAAGAGCTGGTCATTTGTCAAGTCTGGAGGATCAGCATTCCCATCGCTTTTACTATGGTAACATCATTGCTTTAAAAGACATGGCGGCCAGCCAATAACAGCCCTTTGGTTGGTGGCTTCTCAAGGATTATACTTGAGAATATTGACGGGCTTAGAAATTGTTTGGCTAGAAGTATTTCTTTGTATTTTGGGTTTTGTTTATTTTTCGTTTGTCTAAACTAAACTGTAAAATTAATTAACTCAGGTACTTGAATAAATTCATAATTCTAGTGGGATATCAATTTTCTACAAACTTAGACACATATTTCCCCTATACCTTCTTTCCTGCCTTCATCCCCTTTGCTTACAAACTACAGTTATGTAAAACCCTTCTGGAAAAGGATATAAATTTTTATACTTATTAAATAAGTAAAAATAAATAATTAATGATTATTCTAATCAGAAGAATACTACTACTATTAGGTCGAGCGAACTCGGACAGTGGAAATGAGATCCTTCCAGGCTTCCCGATTCTCCATAGTTGTCGCAATTTCGTTTCTCCCAAGTTCAGTATCCCTTTCAAGTTGATCTATATATGTTATGGCCGGTCGTTCACGACTACGCTTTCCATGAGTTGGTTGCCAGAAAAGTAGATCTGGTATGACCTCGTCTTTACTTCGCCAGCAGTGCCCACTGAATCTTAATCTGACTTCTTGGAGGGTGGTTGATACAGGTGGTATTGTACCATAAAGCTCAGCATTTGTCATGCGTTGTCTCCAGCTGATGTTTAGGGCTGCCCTTAGTAGTATACCAACCATCAATTCGTTGTTCAAGTGATTTAGTCAGGGTCCAGGTCTCACCCCCCATATAAAAATACACTTTCCACTGTGGCTCGAAACAACTTAGTCTTCAGGTGCCTGGAGAGATCTGATTTCCAGATGGTATCCATTTTTGATAAAGCTACCCAAGCCTTTGCTTTCCTAACTTCTATGTCCTTTTTTCTACTCTCTATCCATGATCCTACGTACTGGAAGTCATCAACCTTCCTTAGTTTATTATTATCAATGGTTGTCAAGTTCCCATCAACATTAAAAGTCATTAATTTGGTCTTGGTAGCATTTATATGCAATCCAACCTCCTTCGCAGCCCTCTTCACTTTATTTACTAGAAGCTGTGCATCTGCTAGTATATTAGAAAGCAGGGTGATGTCATCCGCAAAGTCGGTGTCTGTGACTGTAGTTCCCGGATATCTACTAATGCGTTCTTGAAGTGTGAATCCCAGATCTTCACCCTTTGTGGCCATCCTCATTGCGTAATCCAGTACAATTACAAACAGTAATGGTGCTAATGTGTCACCTTGCAGTACGCCAGCCAGGATGAGAAAAACTCAGTTTCACCATCTGGTGAGAGTACCTGCGCTTCTGTGTCACAATATAACAATCCAATGCCAGCAACAATTACTTCTGGTATTCCATAAGCTCTTAGGATATTATATATAGTTATATAATATATTAATAGTAAATTATTTATAAGACAGCTTTCTAGTAAAAACCCTCAGCATTAAGTTGATTATCAAATATATAGAACATATGTGACTAAGAACCTAAGGGAAACCGAACATGCGTACTATAAATACGCCTTTTATACATGCAGTAACAACATGCGATGGACTTGGAAAGTAATTAACACGGCAATGGCTAAAAATAAATCCCGAAAATCCCCAAAGCGCCTTCGGGTTACTGAAGATGAAAATCATATACTTACTGATGACCCTTCAAAAATTGCCCACTGTTTTAACAATTTTTTCTCGACTATCGGCTAAGATTTGGTTTCAAAACTACCCCCAAGTATAAAATCACCTGTAAGGCTAATTAAAGGCTTAAAATCGCCAGTCAAATCATTCACATTAATTTAAACTTCTCCAGTTGAAGACGAGTATCATTTGCACCAACTAAACGAATCCTCATCAACAAATGACAATTTTCCAATAAAGCTTGTAAAATTGGGGGCCAATTTAATATCGTTCCATCTAAGTGAATTGATCAATCAATCGTAGTGATCAGGTAAAATTCTGAACTCTCTTAAACAGGCTAGGGTAACTTCACGAAAATCTGATAAATTTTACGGCTTAAAAGGTTATATTACCATATAGTAGCTCGTTAAATGCTAGTATTTACAGTATACGTTTCTTTGTTGATTCAATATACATTTAAACCTAAATTTTTTTCTTTTGTTTGTCTTACTTCCAATTTTCTCATTGATGTAGTGCATAGCTATCTTTGTGTGTTCCAGGGTTTAGCTGTCCGGGGTGGTTTTATTTGTGGGGTCAGGGTGTAGTGAGGAGGGTGGTCTTTGGGGTGGGTCTGATGGGGCAGCTTAACTTGTATGTGTGACCGTATCATATCATTTAATAATTTCACCTTCAAAGAGCGTCCACTGCTCTACTCGCTTTGCGAATTGGTGGCGTCCTGTGATATAACACAATTACTATATCTTAAATTTAGAACGTATGTGCTTTTATATATAGTTAGATCGCGAATAAATATAAAGTTGAAGTTGAAGTTAAACAAGAACACAATATTGATTATATACGTATATTATAATAATGTTAGTGATTTAGTTTATGATAAATAACTGTGAAATAAAATATATGCTAAAGTAATGATAATTTTATCTCACCTAAAATGAAACCATTCCACTGTGAATTGGGATTACCACATGCCACCATTTTATCATCAGATTTCTGTCTACAGCTAGAGCAGCTACAAATGAATTCCTCATCAGTTGAGGGGGTTTGGACTGCAGGGACAATACCACTTGCTATTTTCACCTTCAACCATTTTCACCAAATCTTTCTTATTGACCTTAATGCAGTCAAAATGGTACCACATGATTGGACATGGACATTGCCCATTATCACAACTTACATGTCCGATTTCAATCTACCATTGCAGATACAGTAGAGGATTTCGGGCATCCCTGATACAATATAACTCTCTTGATTGGCTAAGAATTGTCTTGGCAAGAAGTTCTTTGTCAGCTGCACTGCTCTTCCTATCAAAGAGAGCCAAGGCAACCAGATATGTACCATTGATGGTGCATGAGTGCAGCAATACTAACTCCACAGAGGTCCCTGTCATTGAGCATGATCAATGATTTGCAGATCTTGCTAAATCTGGGTGGTACTGCATCAGGTCATTCCTGGGAGCACCAAATGAGAATATCTGAGCTTGGACATGGACATCCACCTAATATGATTATAGGAACCCAG
Organism: Nemertoderma westbladi; assembly: GCA_032718475.1. Lineage (NCBI taxonomy): Eukaryota > Metazoa > Xenacoelomorpha > Nemertodermatida > Nemertodermatidae > Nemertoderma > Nemertoderma westbladi. The sequence goes on along the minus strand of JAUCBJ010000436.1, from coordinate 31,014 downwards.
GCGTCTAAACTGTATTCCATTTGGAGGAGTACCACCAAGATGTAGCAAGATCTGCAAATCTTTAAGTATATTTCCATACTGATGAGACAATTCAAGTGGTAATATAGGCCACTGGAAGTCATTTAGATTGAGTTTGTCAAACTCCTGCTCTATAAAGACAGTGAAGGCAGTTTCATATGGACCTGAAGTTGCCTTGCTCACCTTCTGAAGAACAGCATTCTTGAGCATGACTTATAACATATGGTGTCGACATGGCAACCATACAAGTGCACGATTAAGGATATGCTCTAAAAGCACAACACTACTACATGAAGCACCAGTATTGGAATTAGTTGTGTCTATACATGCAGCTCTAACTCAATCCGATAGACCACATTCGTGCTGTTGCTAACTGTGTTGGCCATAGTAGGTCCACACTCATTGCGCATTTTTGGTGCACCAAGAAATCGGTTAGTACATGCCCAGATCCAGTGACAACAATTGCCAAACGAGGCTCAGAACCATACCCATCAACTTCTTGAAAATTCTTACCATCAAAGTATAATTGAAGGCAGCCTTTCTCCAAATCTCCTGTAACTTCTGATTTCATTTGGTCTACCTGGTTTTGTCGGATTATTGTCTGATGTTTCAAGATTGTTGAATGACTTAATATTAAATTGTCAATTTCAGTACCCAATGCATCACAAGTAGTACCCACTAATCTTGTTCCTGCTCGACTAGATATATTTTCCCTATCCAGGGCTATTGTTAATGATTTAGAACATTATAGCTTGACAGTTTCTTCTAGATGGTGGCACATATTCCACATTTGAACATTCATTTTCAGTCTCTGTTGCAAAATATGCAATCAAACGTTGTTTCTTGGCAAGTTCTATACCTAAACGTAAGTTTTGCTTCTCAACCTTATTTTCTATGGTAGCTTGCCTTTCTGCCATCATTGCTTCTGCTACTTCAACCTTTGTGGCAGCTACCATATCAACTACACCAATTCTCATCTCTCAGTTTGTTCTCCTAAGAGAAAGGCAGCATTCTTCAGCAGCTGCAGTATCCCAATTTGGCTCTTTTTCCTGGATGATTTCAGCATCTTTGGAAGCGATGTCAAATAAAAGATCTAGTTGTTGTGGGCAAATGTATTAACCTTTTCAGATTGACTACTTTTCTCACGTTTATTAAACTTAGCCACCTTGGTGTATCGTTCATGTAGTCGGATGATCTTTTTAAAAACCGAATCTTTTGCCATTGTTGAAATTCCACCATTTTGCAATATCTCTTCGACTTCCACTGCCAACCCCATTGCCACATTGTAGATATGTTCATTATGTTGTCGTTTAGTTATTAGGCATGATAATAACTGTAGTGTATCTCGACCAGTATCTCAGAGTTTTCGCACTGGAAGAAATTCAGTTGTTTCCCCTAGAAGAAAAGGCTCTGTAACCTCACTTCATGTTCTCTCACTTCATGTTCTCTTACTTCATGTTTTCTGATTGGCATCCATCATATATTCCTAGCCTAGGTGTCTGAATATATGTCTATATATTTGTAATCATTCAATATGCTTATCATACACATACACAAGACATCAAGATCTATGGTATTTATACTTAACAGACTAACTCAACTGGTCGTAGGCTGGTTCAAATAACAAGTGTCAATGTCAAATATCAAATTTATCAAAAATGTTTCCAGGCGGAGAGATGTAGGGGTGCTGAGGGTCTAACCATGGTTATAAATAATTAAAAAAGTTGATTTACCGTATGCGCATTTCGCCCGTTGCGGGTCCTCAGCGGTATTTATATAAGATAAAATGAACATTAAAAACAATTTATATAAAAACAGAATGACTGGCTAGGTAGAACGCGTAAATTATCATTTTAAGGATACACAGTGACATGTGGTCCTACTGTATGTCTATTTAAGTAAGGGTGGTACAATTAAAGTGGGTCTAAAGGGGGGGGGGGGATGTGTCGTTTAGGTAGGTCAGGTAGGGGGTTGCCGAAGTATGCAAGTACTGAAGCAGACGGTAACTACCTAGGGTTGTAGGGGGTATGAGTCTGCGACAGGCAGGCTGTTAACTGGTGGTGGGGAGCTACTGGTTTCCAGGCTATGGGGTTACCATGGAATACTAAATTAAGACAGAACCACATATCTGTTATTGTGTCGTTTGCATAGAGGGGTTATGGATATACTGGTACCAGTCAGTTTCTGCTGTAATGCTTGTACCTACCGATGTAGCTGTATCTTACTTTATTTTATATTAATAGGCCTATAATTAATTATTATTATTTTTATTAAAAATTATTATTAATTATAATTAATAAATATTATCAGATTATAGGTCAACTATGAATAAAATAAAACTTTATTGGCTTGTTTGTTGTTTAATTACGAGAATGGTGAAGACGTGCGCTGTTGTCAACTGTAGCAGTGGCTATAAAGGAAACTCGGAAAAGCTGGCAGTGTTTGGATTTCCGAAGGAAGAATCGCGCCGAAATGATTGGATTCGCATGATTTGTCGAGCAGATGTCGACAAAAACAAACTGACCAATATTGGCGTTTGCGAAAAACATTTTACGACGGACTGCTATTTGGAAGGTTTAACTTTTAGGGGCGAAGATCGCGAAAGGAAACGTTTAAAGCCAACTGCCGTGCCAAGTGTTTTTGCTTTTGCCAAAAGTATCCTCGCCACTCCCACTCATTCGGGGGCTGCGCCAAAATGCCGCTACCAGACCGAGATGAATGTGAAGCGTCGGAGAGGAAGAAACTTAAGGATTTGGACAGTCTGGATTGGGCTAGTGATTCCTTTGGGTTCTTGTCTGCAGAACCTTCACTAGCTGGGCGAGATATTCGTGTTCGTCGACGGGAAGGATTTGTAGATATATATGAACTGGATGAGACGGCTTGTTTCCTCTCTTTTTCGATTTCAGTTGGACTTGATAGTTTTATAGTGAATAAACAAGGAAGCGAAATTCCACTGTATAATTTCAGTTGGCTACATCGTAACAACTCCAGGTTTAGTAAAGTTAATTTAAAGTCTAAATTGGTGCGGTTGATCAACGAAGTCACATTGTTCACTCATATTTCAGATGAAAACGAATTACCGAGGGAATTTCTGGACTTCTTTGTTAAGTATCGGTATTGTAAGAAGGTTCCCATTTTTCCTGCTGACATCGTCCGGGCCTGCCTTTATTTACGCTATACTAGTCGATCTGCCTATTCGACTTTAAAAACTATATTACCTTGGATTCCGAGCATATCGTTCTTTGAAAAGCTTACAAAGGGCGAAATAGACTCTATTAAACTCTTACAGGGAATGGATATGGACAGACAGGTTGCCATTTATGGGGACGAAATTAAGTGTTTATTAAAAGAAGGATTGGATGTTACGGATTACATCGCCAGACCAGAATATGAGACAGCCTTGCATCAGTTGGAGGAAATCTGTCTTAGAGAAGAACTTGTATTTAATGATTTGGATGTTACCAGTGAGAGTCTTGATGTCATTGAATATCTTGCTGGTTGGATTGTTGAGAGTTTGTCTCCAGATAAATGTGAACAGTTTCATCTCGCTCAAGATCTACCAAGATCTCAGTCGTATATGGAAAAAATAAACAAGGGTGGTTTATGTATTGCTCATGAGGAGTTTCTTTTTGCGCTAAAACCTTCGCAATTCTGTCATCAGTGTTTCCATATCTAACAGTATCTATGCTCAGAAATTCGGCTGAAATTCTAAAGTGGTTTTGCCTCGAATCTTTGAAAGATGAGCTGGACTGCACGTTTTTATTGTACTTTACATAAATCACATCATTGGAAGTACATATCAAAGATTGTGAACTTGTTTTTGAGCGCTGAAACTAAAAAAAGCAAAGATGATATTGTGAGAACTGAAATCGGAAGTTCTAATGTGACCGGGTTCAAATCCTTAAAACGTAAAAAATAATTGAGTCTGAGATAGTAATATTTTATAGTGTTGTGTTAGTTACTTAATTGAGAAGTTAAATACCGGTATATACTAGTTTTATAAATGATTATTGTTCTCGAAAGCCTTGCAATCATGGTAGCTTTCAGAGGTTTTCGTAGGTTATTAATAGCTTAATTTCCAAGACGGACAGGCAGACAGACGGACAGGCAGACAGACGGACAGTCAGACAAATATTGTCTCTGGAACTTTTGCACTAGTGTATGTATATGTACTAAGTTTCGTCCAAATTGAGTGAAGTCTTCGATTTGATCATAAATTGATCATATGATCATATTATTAATACATAATTACAGACAGTCAGACATATTTTGTGACAATCAAAACTGCCAGAATATTTACCAAGACGACAGCATACGAAAGTATCTTAAGTAGCATACAGATGTCGTCGGATTTCCAGAGGACTGTGGCATAATCCAGCGAACACACTGTACCTGACTTAACCCCTCTATGCAAAATGGCAAATAACACTAATGTGGTTCCGTCTATATTAAGCATTCCATGGGGTTACTTAGGGCTGGTTGCGCTTAAAACCCTGAGGCTTTTACAGTTTTGAACCTAATCACATGAAAGTTTTTTTATATGATAGATCAAAGATGGGGCAACATAACTATCAAGCGAAATTTTGTTAAAATAATTCTGCACCGCTAGGTGGCGCTGCAAATTTATGCAAATTTTTAGGTTTTTTATAAATAGTATTAAATTTTATAAACAAAAAAATTCGAAAAGTTGCCTGATACTTTTATGCAGGATGGCTATCTAGACACCCACAGGAAGTTTCAGACTAATTACTCAAAAATTGTAGAAGTAGTAGGGTTTTGAAGTGGACAATTTCATGAAAAAAATATTTGGAGATAATCGACCTTTCATTATACATAGTAATAGTAATTTCAATAGGATTCCGTAAATAGAAATTTACATAACTTGAAAACTAAAAGAGCTATTAAATAGCGCTTTTCAGATTTGGAAACACCATTCAATGGTGCATTACAATAGACCATAAACAAAATTTCGACATGTTTTGGACCAAAATGGTGTACCCCCCCCCCCCCCCCCCCCCCCCCTTAAGTGGTACATAGATACACTATGAATACATATGGCAACTTTGGGCTTTGTGTGGGCGTCCGAGAATGGGCATAGCTGATGGAAAGTATTTTTTTTTAGGACAGGTTTTAAGTCTCGAGAAAATAAGTAAGAATATTTCAGCAGGTTTGAGTGGAGTGGGGGGGGGGGGGGGGGGGGGGTTCTTTGTTAGATGTTTTTAGAATGTTAGGTATGAAGAATTATTGCAGCAAAAATTTAAATAAAAATAGCACCATAAAATGTATATACAGCAGATGAACCAAAGTGGTTTGGGGTCTCTGGTAGGTACTTCCGGGGGTATGAATTAATTATTGCAGCAAAATTTCATTAAATAATAAAAATAGCACCGCAAATGATTTTGTGAGATAATTAAAGTATGTACTGCGTATATGGCAGATGCACCAAATTGGTTTGGGGTATCTGGTAGGAACTTCCGGGGGTATGAATTAGTATGAATTAATTATTGCGGAAAAATTTAATAATTATACAAAATAGCACCATAAAACTGTAAATCACTGCAAAACACAGAGGACCCATCACTACCTTACCGATCCATATCAACACCCCACCAACTATGCCTCATACTCTGCTTTTTACTGTACCATAACTACTTCCAATTTGACAAAAAATTCTATCTACAGATTGCCAAGGCACCCATGGGCGGCTCCCACAGTGGAGACTACGCCGTATTAACTAACCACATACAAAATCATCCATAGGTTATACCAGTTATATACCCAAATATAATATAATAAAATAAATAAACAAATATTTGTAATATTTACCCCATTGCATTTCTAAATTTAATACACAATTTGGTGCATCTGCCATATAAACAATATCTTTCAATATCTCACATATTTATTTATAGTTTTATGGGTTTTTTTTTCCCGTCTTCCAAACACTTTTAATATATAAAAATGTATCATACAGTACATACAATAAAAACAGTAAAATCAAGAGTGGGAAATTCAAATTCAAAGTAAATAATTATAAACCCTTAGGCCTACCCCTACAGTCTCATAGCCTACCCCCTGAGTCTATGTTAGACAGGATGATCGACGTGTCAGTGACCTGGTGGATGGGGTGGTTACGGGCGGAGCATGAACCCCGGAGACACATCAGGCTCGCCCGCTGTAATGCAAAGCGCACCTGACGTCGAACCCAGTTGCAGCACTCAGCGTAGCGGACGTCGCGTTTCTTGGACAGCTTTAAACTCAGGTGTTTAAAAAACTGTTTGGTAGTCGACGACAAACCAAGAATATCAATGGGGTAAAGTTGGCGAGTTCAACCTCCCTCACTCGTTCCTCGTACCTGTTATGTTTCCGTTGCTCGTGGAAAGAGTGAGCACCCTCCAGTGACAGCGGCATTGGTTTCCACGAGAGGATTAAATATAGACACGTCTATGAACGTTTTCTGGAACTGGTTACCCTAGAAACCAGAAACAGAGACATCCAGATGCACCTGTTGGTCGGTGGATGTTGATCAGTGGTTGAAAATTTCCCCGGATATTGCCTGCAAATGCGGTTCCACTGCAACATTGTTGGCAACTTCGGTCAGCGTATCGGCTATGAAATCCCAGATCTCGTATGTCGGATTGATGGAAATCCACCTTTAGGACACGACAGGATATGTATGGTTCACAGAAAATTGTATCCCACAGGCACAACAGGCCGGGGTAGACCAGGGTTGCCAACCATAATGCAGGCAGACAGCATCTCGAAATTCCTCCTTGGTAAGATGGCTACGATGGAGGGTAATTGGACGCGAGTTTAACCACGTCGACGCCCCCTTCTCCACTACTAACTCATTTAGCTGGTGATGTTGCGGATTTAGTTTGGCGCGGGTTTCCTCAACCTTTGCATATGCTGCCACGAGCAACCGGGACTTTATACGGTTGGTGACAACTAACTGTGCCTCATGCACCACTGGCATGTTGCTGCTGGAGTTGAATGGCTCACAGACTTATCTTGAGTTTCTATGCTGCAGTTCTAAGTCGACGGGCAGCAGTATACCTAGGCCTCCAAACCAGACTGGGAGCGATATCAGTTCGCGGTCTACATCATTCAAGGAAGTACATTCCAATAAACTTGCGAGAAAGTGGCAAACTAAAACTTCGAGTAGTCTGAAATGGTCCGTCACCCCAGGTACAACTCTTGCTACCTACTGCCACCAGCCAGCGAGTCCGAATGCGAGACCGGCATAGGCACAGTGTGGATCGGTACGAGCGATCTCCTCGAGGCGCTGCATTTGCTGAATAAACTCCTCGACTTTTATTTCTCATTTCCGATGATACCGCCAAGGAGTTTGTTTCCCTGAGTACTAAATGTAAAACAGTCCTCAGGAATAAATGCCGCGCCTCATCCAGCAACCCTGGTATAACAAGTAGGTGACACTTAGTGGGGTAGTACCCATACAATGGGCCACGAGACACGACCACCTCCCACATCTTCTGCAGCTCCATCAGCGTACCTGCACTCCTCCCATCATCCGCATACCACTTTTGCAGCACGTCTGATACATCATCCACCTCGCCAACCAGTAGAAGCATCCCAACTGCATACATCTGCATTGCGATGGGGTCCGGGTCACCCTGGGTGGATCCTTCCTCAGAAAGCAAAAACTCTCCATCAATAAATAACTTTGTTGGCTTGGAATAACAGTTGGTCACCATGGTGTGTAACGACGGACAGATGTAGCAGATGTTGTGGACTGTTGTGGCATGGTTTAGCGAATTAAACGCATTATTCGCACCTATCTGGAGGACTGCCTCACACTCGTCGCTCGCAAACGCATCATTGAGGGCATGTATCGCATGTTCTATCCCCGCCTTCTATCCAGCACAAAGCTGTGTCGTCCCACAAACTGCCTCTAAATCTGACGAGATACAGTGGACCATCACCTTCCCATACACCCGTCGTAGGATCTCGCTAATTCCTATTGGCCAGACACCTGGACATTTATCAAACGCGATTAAACGTGCGACAATAACGATGAGATTGAACCTGGTGATACAATGGAGTGTACAATACAATGTGATATCTTCATAACGGTACGTGAAAAGTTAGTTATAGTCATAGTTCACAGTTAACACCTCTAAAGAAGCCAATTCATAGATTAAAAGAAGGCATAAGATCCAAGCTCTTGGGAGACATCTAAACCCTTGAATACAAATGAATTGCGTGGACCGAGGTCAGGCAGGAGGAGAAATTTTCTCCTTTATTTTGTTGAAATAGAAAACACATATCTGGGTGTTCGGGTTTGATAAAGGTAGGAAACTGCTTTCCCCTTTGTATATGCATAAACTGCCCTTTGTATAAAGGGTTGCCTGTCTCCTGATCAGTTAAAACCTCTGCAACAGTTCTAACATATAACTTTTTCCTGATAAGTGCGAAGTTTATGACTAACCAGTCTCCAATGCTAATATTTCCAATACTAATGGTGCTAATATTTCCTTCAGATTGAGATTCGGAACTATCTCCTTGTTCGTCCTCAACTTTGGAACTCTCACCAGAACTATAGCTTCCTGTACTACCTGTAGAATCGGTTTCATATTCTGGTTCTGCTACTTCCTCACTGTCTGATGATGCCAAATCAGAACATCTAACACTCTTTCCAGCAGGAACTTGTAGTTTCTTTTTTCTTTTATGCTTCTTGGGAACTCCATTGTCTCCATATCTTATAACTTTAAGAAATGTTACCAGCGAATCAGACGTATTATCACTCGTTTCTGCACTGGTCCCACCTGGTGTCTCATGAGGCAACTTCTTCAGTACCTCCTGGGCATTGAGTGGATAAATACCAGTGGTTCTGAAACCAGCCTTTACAATATCTCTACCTGTTTCTCCCAGTTTAAGTGTGAGTTGACTTAGAAGCTTAGGAAACTCATCTTTGGGGATGTTTGTTTCTTTGCGACCTCTGCTATAGTACTTTGCTTCCATTGGGTTAGGATTTGTCGCCAAGCTCGCTTCAAAGGGGCAAAATATGCCACATCTAGCGACTGGGTTAAAAGGGTTGAATTCGCTGGGAGCAATATAAACCGATACCGAACATATGGTAGTCTGCAGGTTGTCCTCCAATCAGTATCTTAGTACCTTCCTTATGACGAAAATAAGGCAAGATGACTTTAATGAAAAAAATCATGGAAGGCCACAGCATTGAACCAACCTGACTTAGTTCGATTGTAACATGTTCCTGTAGGGCCACCTTCTGTCCAAGAATCATATACTGTATGTTGACTCTTTTATACACAACATAAGTTGATAATAAGTGGCCATTGGCAGCAGCACTGTACATTATCGATGTAGACCCCTTGCTGTGATTTATTACTCTCTCAGGGTACTTTGTGCCTCTCTTAAAAACACATTTCTTTGCACCAGGATTATCTGCAAGATTCGTTTCGTCATAATTGACAATATTTTCAGGAGGGACATCTTTCAATGATTCTTTTAAATTGTCAAAGTATTCCTTCACTAAACTGTCAGTGAAAGTTTAGCACGACTCCTTTTGATATTCTGTGTCATTCATTAACAGAGATGAGATTGTCGCTTAATGAAAGACTTTGACCATTCATATCCTGGCGCATTGTTGGCGAATTTACTTGTTACCATTCGATTTTATACACAACATAAGTTGATAATAATAAGTGGCCATTGGCAGCAGCGCTGTACATTATCAATGTACACCCCATGCTGTGATTTATTTAGGAAAAGGAAAAGGGCCCCCTGGACTGACAACAAAATTCAGAAGTGCCGAAATGACCTTTATAAGGCGCAGAAAGAGTCAGGACTCAAACAGACTACAGTGGCCAATAATGCAGTTAAGGCTTCATCTAGGTCCCTCAACAGGCAGTACTCTGTTAATCTATAGGAGCTAATAAAGTAATAAACCAACAGATTGATGCCATCAATGATGCTGATGACAGCAGGCAATCATCCCAGGCATGGAAATCGATCAACTTGGTTACTGGGTTGAAAAGCCAACCGCATACCTTAAAGGACCATTGTTCAATGACTGTAAGGGTGGAGTAGGCCCTACTGGACTGTAGTAGTAGTAACAGTGTTGGCCTATGGAAGGTATTATTAAAATGAAAGTAACTTACAATCAGAGTGTAATATGTAGCGGTGTTTGATTACTACAAGGCTAATGTTTAAATAAGGCGCATGGAACCAGAAAATGGTTGTGTAGAAATGTAAAATTATACTAATGAAGAAAAATTTCTTACAAAAAATTGGGTAGGCGAGACCATGACCTACTAAATATACCACCATGAAAGCTGCATTCTACCTACTAAATTTAGTAGGCACAAGTTTTGAAAATATTTTTTCAAATATTTGAAGGATTTTATAATAAAAGTCTTCTAGAACATTTTTTTATGATTCATTTCAATAGTCAAGTATTATAATTTTGAAACAACTTATTTTAATAGCTATTTTTATATATTATTGGTAAATGCCACCAGTTCCACTTCGTTGGTGCCTACCTACGCCATCTCCTGGAATATTGTGTCTTAATTCAGTGACTTGGCCACCAATTATTACTCTACAAATCTCAATGAGATTGCATGAAATTTGAAATAGATATTTGAAATAGATATTGTTTTACTGTTTTGGCATTACTATGGTATGTATAAGCAAAAATTTACAATTTTTTCGATTGATTTAAATAATTGTTTCCGTGCATGTAACTAACTATATCATAAAAAGTCAAAATCAGAAGACAGAATGAGTGATTTCAACGGACAAGAAAAATTATTGTTCTAAATTTTATGGTGTAGCTAGTGTTTTAGGTAGGTTTAGATAGTAATTTCAACACTGGTTCCGACATCCCACTTCCTTCTATAAATATTTTATAGTAGCTAGTTCTTATTTCTATTTGTATAGAAAATTTTGCAGAATATGTCAACTATTCTTTTTTAAAAATATTATCTTCTGGAACAAATATTTTTTGTTCTAGAACATTTTTTAGAAAAAATTTGGATTCTATTTAAAAGGTCTCTTTCTAGGGTCTCATTCTATTTAAAAATTATATTTAAATCGTTTTACAACGTGTATAAAAATGAAAGGCACTACTACATACTACAGTATGTGTACCCATGACCGGAATTTTTTGGTAGTTGCTAGTTTTTGCTATACTTTTTTTTAATGTTGTGTCATATTAGCTATAGTTTTGTAAAAAAAAAATGTTCTAGAATAAATATTTTTCTTCTAGAACAACAAAAGATAAGTACAGAAAATGTCATATTAAAATTTTCAATTTTTGCTTATACATACCATAGTAATGCCTGTTTTACCTCCCTCATCTGTACTGGGTGCGTCAGAATATTTTTTTTCGCTTTCAATCCTTAACTACAACATTTGAAAAGTAATTAATAGCCTCTATTATTGATTATTTGTTATTGTTGTCCTCCATCATAATATAAATTGCACTATAATACATAATAATAATATGATTTAAAATTTTATACATAATATACATATTGTATAAGTTAGCTATTAGTGACGGACATCACCACACCAGGACTAATAATTATGCTAGTAGCGCCCAGATGTGATGATTAGTCGTTGGTGGTGGCGGGGGATGGTTTAGGGTGAAGTGCTATAGAGGCTGCCATGCCTGCGACCAAATGCAATTGTTTACTTAAATAACAAAATAAAGCAGGTGTTTAACGATGCTAAAACTTGCCACTTCCGAATGCTAATATTCCACTCAATTTCATTAAGATTCAGAGAGGGGTGGGGTTGCACTGAATTAAGACATAAAAGATATTTGGTATTTTTGATGTTATTTTTTGTTATTTATGCTAGCTAGTGTTTTTTCCAAGTATCATTTGTAAATGAAATTAGCTAAATTGAGATTTTTGGTCAACAAATCGAGCAGTTGCTGATCTTGCAGAAGATTGATGACCAGTAGATTACAAACAGATCCATTAGAGCGGTGATTCTCGTGTTACCGACAAATGTGCTGATGTCGATTTCTTGTCAGTCTCAAAGACACCTCACAATAAAAAAACCATCTCGCAGCTCCGATTCCTGATTAAAGAAAATATCGACGTTGATTAAATTTTATCAAGTGAAAAAACCTTCGACTCTAACCAAATAATATGATAATTATCCCAAGTAATCACTTGTCCTTCCCATACCGAACTAATTACAAGAATTACTTTTTCGCTCTCTCGTACACATATTTGTAAATAGTCAATCCAAAGCCAACTCCCAGACAGTGAGAGAATCTGCTGTAAAAGAATTCAAACTGCGTCAGCGTCATGTAGCCTATAATAGCTAAATTATAGAACTGTAGGTTACCGGTACTAAATAACAAAAATAAACATGGTAGGCACGGTAAAAAAAAACACGGTAGCATAAATAACAAAAAATAATATCAAAAATACATACAAGATATTTTTTATGTCTTAATTCAGTACAACCCCACCCCCTTCTGAATCTTATTGAAATTGAGTGGAATATTAGCATTCGGAAGTGGCAAGTTTTAGCATCGTCTCGAGGCTATTTAATTGCTATACAATCTACTGTAGAACACTCTAAAAAAAATAATGTAATAAAAACTGTGTCCTAATATATAGCAATTATCACTTGCGCGGGGACGAACGCACTCGGTATGGTGCACGTCCCCGCCCCCCGGTTCCCAGCAATGCTATGTGGCCCCCATTAACATCGGATTTCCAACCTTCTTCCAACCTTTATCCCGACACTCGTAACCAATCGCAGCCCCCCCAGTAGGTACGAACTTGTGCCTCAACATTTCTCTTTGGAATGTTGAAGGCCTACAGTTTCTTCGCGACAATTTGGATGATAATGAACTATGTGGCGACGCTGACGTATTACTCTTCACTGACGTCCATCGCAGGGTTTACTTGCACTATGTAAACCGAGTTTGAGTCCATCATTTGTTGTATCAGACCGAAATTATTTAGTAATTATTTTATTAAATCTCATGTCGGCTTCTTTGCAGTGTTTTACTTCACTCCTGATACGCCCCTAGAAGATATAACTTTTCAAATAAACCAAGCTATTTCGTTTACAGATAATAGTTTGCCTATTGTAATTTCTGGGGATTTCAATTGTAGACTGGATAGCGGTAATCATGGCAGGGACCTTGTAGATCACTTAAATAATCTATCCTTTCTTTGTTTAAATGATCCGACTGTTTCAACCTATACATCAGTCCGTGTCTGTAACAATCGCTGTTGATTCAAACTCTGTAACTGAACACTGCAGGCCGAACCCTTATAGTAGAAAACTAGATGCAGAAAAAATGTCTTGGCATCCCAATCTACCCAAAGTAACTGACAGTTTGGTTGCTCATAAAGATATTAATACAGCTACGCTACTCCTAAACGATGCAATAACTGATTCTACCAACTTGATTCGCCCTCGTATTGTTCATGGGAAACCTTGGTTTGATGATGACTGCAGGAGTTTAAAATCATCTCTACTGGCTGCAATGTGGATAAGACATATCTCAGAAGACGATACCGCGCATTATTGGTGCCTCCGTAAACAATACAAATCTCTAAAAACTAATAAACGTATTTCTTATGAATCTTTAGAATTTTTAAATTTTTACCCCTTGGTCCATCTTCAAACACGGATTCAAGCCACCAGTAGCTCCTATAGATGCTGCTGTGCTTGAGGATCACTTTACGTCGCTCCTTGGAACCCCCAACGACCCTGCCGATGCTCCGCCCCCACCTGAAACAATGGAGTCGGAGCTGAACTCCGATGAATGGTTCAACCACCAGTTCACAAATGATGAAATATATATGAGACTATCTCCGACCTTCCGAAAAATAAAGCTTGTGGACAGGATGGTATTTTCTACGACCATATAAAACAAGCAGCCCCATTTATTTTATCGATAATAACCCTTCTTTATAACGTTAGCCTTGAATCTGGTAATCTTCCATCTATCTAGAAGCAAAGTGTAATTTTTAATATACTCTACAAGGGTAAAGGTACAATTACAAATCTGGACAATTACCGAGGGATTGCTCTCCTTTGCGTTCTACTTAAAATCCTGACGTCAACGATAAACAAAAGAATTCGCCATGCTTTGTCTGGTTTCATTTCAATAGAACAGTTTGGTTTTACTACGGGAAGATCCACTAAACAAGCAATATATCAGCTTCTTCGCGATATTTCTTTTCTTTTTCTTCAACGTCGAGAGAAAATAGAACAACATACGCATTATTTGTAGATTTTAGAAAAGCCTTCGACCTCCATAGCAGAAATGTTTTACTTAATAAGTTATATAATGCTGGTGTTCGTGGGAAAACATACAATCTCATCAAGGACTTATTGTGCAATTATTTCCGTGTCAACGACGGACTACGATCCTCGAATTTTATTAGACAGCTTGCAGGCGTTTTACAGGGAGACTATCTCAGTCCCACCTGCTTCATTATATTTATCGCAGATCTCGCAGTTGCTCTTAGGAATGTGGCTTCTCTGCTAAAGTTAATATTCTATGCCGATGATTTAGTTATTTATTCTAGAAACAAAGAGGATATCCAATCTATGGTGGCCCTGAGCGGCCAAAAGTTTGTTTTTTGTAATCTTTTTTTTTGTTCACCCGACTTTTGTAAACTCGTTCGAACGACTATACAAAACTCGGGAAAACAAATCTAATTGGCTGGAGTGGTTTCTATACCAACAAACATCCAATCAAGTTTGTTTCCCCGACTTTTGCAAACTCGTTCGAACGACTTTACAAAACTCAGGAAAACAAAAGTTTGTTTTTTGTAATCTTTTTTTTTTTGTTCACCCGACTTTTGTAAACTCGTTCGAACGACTTTACAAAACTCGGGAAAACAAAAGTTTGTTTTTTGTAATCTTTTTTTTTGTTCTCCCGACTTTTGCAAACTCGTTCGAACGACTTTACAAAACTCAGGGAAACAAATCTAATTGGCTGGAGTGGTTTCTCTACCAACAAACATCAAATCAAGTTTGTTTCTATAAATAAGCCAATCAGACTGAAGCTGCAGTATCCTTGATCACCTTTTTTTATCGAATCGGTAAACAGTACCTGTGAATTAATATTAATGTGGGCAATTTAAAAAAGATTCGATGTGGTAGCCAGGCCGATTACAGTTTTGAGTTGAACATATTCTGCATTTGAATTGTCTCATTATTAGAATATTACTTAAAATGTCTCAAAATAATTATCTTCCTTTTACATTTTCTGAAGGCTGTAACAGATTTTCTGTAAATGATTTGATAACTGTCTATTTCTATTTCCAATTCACCGCTAAGGAGACAGCCTCTATGTTAAACTCGGTTCATAATATTGCTCTATCCGAAAGATCAGTACGAAGATATAAAGCCAATATGAATCTCCACAGTAGAGATTACGATACTTCGTTTGAGGAAATATTATCCGGAATATTGGTGGAAATTTTTGAGTATGGTGGTATAAATTGTGGATACCGATCAATTTGTAAAAGATTATGGTCCAGATCGTTTATTAATGTCTCTAAGGAAACTGTTAGACTTATTTTGAAATATGTAGATCCTGAAGGCGTAAAATCTCGCTTACGAAAAACACTTCATCGACGTACGCGATACCATTCTAAAGGTTCTAATCACACGGTTCATATTGATGGATATGATAAGTTAAAGCCCTACGGCTTTCCAATTCATGGGGCAATAGACGGGTTCTCAAGGAGAGTACTCTGGTTAAATGTCTTGCCGAGTAACAACGATCCTAAAATTGTTGTTGGTGCTTATTTTAATTTTCTTAAAGAATGCGGCCGGCTCCCTTACTTAATTAGAGTTGATGCCGGAACCGAAAATGTTATTATTAAACGCCTCCACAAAGAACTGCGGTCGAGTTGTAACGATTCAAGGCGAAATAATTCTATAATAACAGGAAGTTCCGTATACAATACTAGAATTGAGCGATTCTGGCGCGATTTGCGATCTAATGTGGTTCAGTTTCTGATAGACCTATTCCAAAGTATGGTTAATAGTGGGTTTTATAATACAACCAATCCTATCCACATTCAAACAGCAAGATATTGTTTTTTTGAACTAATACAAACACAGCTAAACTTTTTTATGCAGACATGGAACACACACAGAATGCGACGTAACCGCAAGATTGATTGGATTGGAGGAATCCCCGATGTGCTTTATGCTTGTCCTGAAGTATATGGTAAAAAGGACTGTTCTGTAGAATTATCTATATCTCATTCGGAACTGGAATTCATATCGCATAGAATCGTTGGTAATGTAACACCCGACTGTAATCCCGACTTTATTGAGCTCCTAGAACTTCCATTCTTGGGAAATGTTCCAGCCGCACCCCAATCATATGAATCTGCAATTAAAACTTTCACAGTAATTCTAGAACAATTGGAAGATTTGGGTCTTGAATGATTTTCGAATTTTTACTATGTATAGGAATTTTAAGGGGGGGGGGCTACTCCTTTGTTATTAATTGTTATTAATTAACAATTATTAATTGTAATAATTGTTCTTAATTAATATTCCAAGTCAAATTTATTAAAGAAGGTAAGTAAGTGTTTCACGGATAACGACTTTTTTAATCTTTACTAGACAAAGCAAACATTGCAACCATGAATAAACTACTGTAAACTTCTATAAACTACTGTAAACATCTATAAACTACTGTAAACATCTATAAACTACTGTAAACTTCTATAAACTACTGTAAACTTCTATAAACTACTGTAAACATCTATAAACTACTGTAAACTTCTATAAACTACTGTAAACATCTATAAACTACTATAAACTTCTATAAACTACTGTAAACTTCTATAAAGTACTGTAAACATCTATAAACTACTGTAAACTTCTATAAACTACTCTAAACATCTATAAACTACTGTAAACATCCATAAACTACTGTAAACTTCTATAAACTACTGTAAACATCTATAAACTACTGTAAACTTCTATAAACTACCGGTACTGTAAACACCCACAAACTGCTGGAAATACCTACGTACATATACAGTAGGTGTACATAAATCACAAATTCTAAATAATATTGAACTTAAAAGTTTCCTGTGAGTTTTTAAGTATGCATTCAAACTCCTGCCTCAACTGGCGGTAATATCGATATGTCGTTGGCAACACAAGTACGGGGCCACAAGTACGCGCTATTGGTCGCCTGGCAGCCCCATCTAATTTCACGAATTCTATAGAAATCACTTTAACACTAACAATGTCGGAGCCGGTCATAAATCTCAGTAAGGCTCTTAAACCTTTACCATCCTGAGCCCGTATAAATTGTTGAAAAAATTTAAAACATCGGCTCTCACATTCAGTAGATGGTATAGCAGTTGAAAATAGCCCTAGGACTGAGTGAATTGTTGCTTTCTTTGATTCATATAGCGAATTTATAGATTCTACAAGGGGTAATTCATTGATAAAGAAGCTCCGAGCTACAGTAGAAATCATCTCAGACGCGTAACTACTCTGTTGAATAAGTTGCTTGTGTGCAGACTGAATAATTACTGATTTCATGTTTTCTTGACTAGGTATCACTGAATGGTATCCGAAACGTTCTAAAATATCGGATAATTCATCCTGTTCATCATCATTTAATGTGGAATTAAGGGCTTGTTGTATTACATCATTATCAGAAGGTGACAGATATGAGCAGAATGAATCTAAAAGTATTTCATTAGTTACAGCATCTTCACTGTGAATAGTAGCAATTACAAATGCTGGTGCCAACATTAAAGGGAAAAGAAACGTTCTAAAATATCGGATAATTCATCCTGTTCATCATCATTTAATGTGGAATTAAGGGCTTGTTGTATTACATCATTATCAGAAGGTGACAGATATGAGCAGAATGAATCTAAAAGTATTTCATTAGTTACAGCATCTTCACCGTGAATAGTAGCAATTACAAATGCTGGTGCCAACATTAAAGGGAAAAAGCCACAATCTTTAAAGCCTTTAACTAATATTCGACCAACACTTTTCCATTCTTCCTGCTGAAATTCTGGGAAAAGTGCAGGTACTCTGTAATTTTCACCGTCAGCCACTTGGTCAAAAAACTCCTCCCAGAATCCAGTATAAGCGTCTCTCGAGATTCCTTCATAGTCAGCCCCAATCTCATCTACGAACTTTACCGTCAAGGGCACATCTATAATTCACTCGTGCTTAAAAAACTCAATCATACCTTTAAAAATAGTAGTGCGGTTGATTGTCAGGTTTTCTTGTTTAAGTAAAAACTCATGTGTCTGTATCACTATCATTGTCAATTATTGGTTCAATGCTTTCATACAATAGGGTGTAAACATTAAGCCGACAGCCATCTATTTTGATAATTTTTAACTTTATAACTGTAAATCCGGTAAATTATTGTTTTCAAAAAATAATAAAAATAAGAAGATAAGTAAATAACTAAAAGATAAGATATCCTCTCCCACACTCAAACCCTGCAACATGGTACCATGTGCTATAGGTTTAATTAATTCAGTTCAATGGGAGGACTCCAAATTCCCCCAAAAATACCAAGCCCCATTTTTATCTCCCCCCCCCCCCCCCCTCCCACAGCTAAGTAAGCCCGCTTAGAAATGTTAACCGACCCATAAGATTTGGTTTATTAGGCGAAAAATACAGTAGGTTGACAACAAATTTATTACCCGCATTTTGAGTTATTTTCCACATTATTTACCCTCGTGTCAGTAATAAAATATATTATTACTGACCCTAGCGTAAGTAACTCGGTGGGGGTGGGGTGGGGGGGGGGGGGTGTTTGTTTCGGAAATCCGGAATAGCTGTCGGCTGACATGGTGTCAGCTAATGCAGTCGGCCGACGGCTTAAAGTTTACCCCCCTTTCATCAAATCCAAAATGATGTGGAGCCCGCACAGTATCGCGTGGACGGAAATCGTATGAACTACTACCAGCAGTTGCTGTCGATCTATAAACTTCTTCAATATCACTTTGGTTGTTGATCATTAATGGAATTGGTTCAGCCCAATCTTCCGGTGTTGGTGTAACAGCAACAGATTCATTTACACCAAGGATCCCACGATTTGCATCATTATCATGGGTTGTTGTGGGGTTGCGATCTTGACTACTCATTCCTGCTGTATGTTCAGTCGCACTGGTGACAGGTTCTTGGTAACGCGATCCTACGTAAAACCTCAAAGTTTTAAATCCAGTTCGAGTGTAATATTCAGCTACAGTTTTATTTAAGTCTTCTTCACTGCAAACATTATTGGCCCAGTCCATTAAATGATATTCGAAGTTTTCTCTCCTTCCGAATGAATTTTCGCCATTTGGATAAAATAGGTCGATGCCAGTGGTCAAAACATTACGGATCGTAGATTGTTTATCAAATCGGATACTTCGAGTCCCACCACCTTTAGAAGTTCTAATTTGAATAAAATCGTTATTCTGACAAACTTTCCACCCAATTTCTATGTTACGGGTAGAACGACACGCATTTCTATTCCCCTGATAATTGTCTATAGTTTTATGATGGGCTTTAACGGTTCTTGTTTTAGGCGACTTGGGCTTCTTGTATCGCTTATGAGATCGGACACGTTCAATTAACGCATTCAGTCGCTTCTTTCTTTCCTTTTGGAAGTCCTCCAGATCAGAAATTTCAGACGTAACTGAGGAATTACTACTGGACATAACAGAGGTATGCTAATAGGATCCCCACAAATATACCGCACAACACATTAGGCCGTCAACACTCATACTGAGATTGCCTACAGTACAGATACATACAGTAGGCCTTCAGAAACAACTGCTCCTTAGTATTAGTTTAACATAAATGAACCTAAACCTGTAGTAACAAAGAAGTATATCATGTTAATTTTCCCACGCCAATTAAACCTACTTCATGTATTAGTTCATTGGTTGTTAGGGAGACAGGAGCAACTAATATATTTTGGAAATTCACTAACCAACCAATTACGTTTGTTTTCCCGAGTTTTGTAAAGTCGTTCGAACGAGTTTGCAAAAGTCGGGAGAACAAAAAAAAAGATTACAAAAAACAAACTTTTGTTTTCCCGAGTTTTGTAAAGTCGTTCGAACGAGTTTACAAAAGTCGGGTGAACAAAAAAAAAAGATTACAAAAAACAAACTTTTGTTTTCCTGAGTTTTGTAAAGTCGTTCGAACGAGTTTGCAAAAGTCGGGGAAACAAACTTGATTGGATGTTTGTTGGTATAGAAACCACTCCAGCCAATTAGATTTGTTTTCCCGAGTTTTGTAAAGTCGTTCGAACGAGTTTACAAAAGTCGGGTGAACAAAAAAAAAAGATTACAAAAAACAAACTTTTGTTTTCCTGAGTTTTGTAAAGTCGTTCGAACGAGTTTGCAAAAGTCGGGGAAACAAACTTGATTGGATGTTTGTTGGTATAGAAACCACTCCAGCCAATTAGATTTGTTTTCCCGAGTTTTGTAAAGTCGTTCGAACGAGTTTACAAAAGTCGGGTGAACAAAAAAAAAGATTACAAAAAACAAACTTTTGGCCGCTCAGGGCCACCATACCAATCAGCTCTCGATGTCATATTCGCTTGGTGCAACTCAAATGGAATGGAAGTGCATCTACTGAAAACTAAGATCGTGAAGTTCCGTAAAGGTGGACGCTTTAGTAAGGACGACACTTTTATATATGGAAATAATAATGTTAAATTGGTGAACAACTATGAATATCTTGGAATAACACTTCAGCCTTCCTTATCTTTCTCAACACACATAAAGCTAAAGAAAATGAAAGCGTTCGGAGTTATTGGCTCACTTCAACACCTGCGATTATTATCTACAGAAACTGCGATTGAATTATTTAATATGAAAATATACCCTCTAGTAACATATTCCTTTACAGAAATCGGGCCATTTTTCACATTCACCCTTCTGAAAGAAATTAATAAAATTAAATCCGCTTTCGTCAAATCAATGCTCGCACTTCATAAATCTGCTTCATCAACAATGGCTCTCAAACTTATCGCACAGAAAACTTTCATCGAATCAATTCTAGAACATATTCCCAACACATTCAATCACGATATTGGGTGGTTTGAATAAAAACAAGTATATACTTATACTCAAGTAGGTACTCCAAAAAAGTTAAATTGGTTTGAATAAAACAAGTAAAGTATACAAGAAAAGTATACGAGTAAAGTATACGAGTAAAGTATACGAGTAAAGGTTAGAGTAAAGTATACGAGTAAAGGTTAGAGTAAAGTATTGAGTAAAGTATTGAGTAGAGTTGGTTTGAATAAAAGAAGTATATACTTCAAAAATAGCAAGGTATGTCAAGAGGTTGCTTGAAAGGAATACTTCATGTTGGATTTATCCATTCAATCGGTTGTAGCCTGGTTACAGGAATTCCAGAATTTTTATAGCTTTTCGAATTAACACTTGCTTACCAGTGGTATAGTAATTAGGAACAGCCTGCTGCTACTATTGCCTGGATCAACCATTTTCAGTGTGTATTTGAAATATTTAAATATTTAAAATACATTATCAACTAAAAAAAGTACTAAAGAACTACGATGGTACTATATATGGCCATACAACATGTTTCCTTCCGTTTATACTTTTACTACATACATTCCATTAGTTCTCGCTATTTTGATTGTGGAAAACTACATTCACTATGTTTGAAACAGGTCATATTAGCACCAATGTAATTTGATATTAGTATAGCATGGCACATGGCTGCATGGGTACCAAAATTTTGAATTTTATTTATACTCGTGTTATATATGTTTTGGTAGTATTTTTTATGGTAGTTAGTGTTATTTACTGCCTACTGTAATACACCTATTTTTGAAATAATTATTTGTTACAGTAGTACTGTAGCTAGTGTTTTTATGGAGCAAGTTATTTTTTTACTACTTAGTAATAGTACAGTACGTATTTATGTTTAAAACGGATTATTTTTTAATTTTTGTATGTATACTGTATGTGTTTTTGGTTTGTTAACAAGCATCTATTGTTGCTGGGTTAACTAGCCTAAATTATTTTCGTAGAGTAATGTAATGGATCTCATTCAGGAAACTTAAACTAAACTTCAGAAAAATTAAACAATTATTTACATAAAATAAAACTTTTCTTTTTTTTATAGCTAACATAAAAAATTACTATCTACCACAAAAATATTTACTAGCTACCATAGTATCGTGGGAGAAGTTCCAGCTATATTCTAGAACACTATGATATACAACCAAAACACATATAAAAAGAGTATAAGCAAAATTCAAAATTTTGATACCCATGCTATACTAGTGCCTGTACTTTTACTTGCATATTTTGAATAACTATTTTTAAAAAAATAAGAAAAATTAGCTAAACACTTGCAAAGCGCTGCTATGATTTAATAATCAAATTTTTTTTTTAAATAGTTATTTAAAAAATACATTATTTATTATTATAATAATAAGCCCTGTTAAGAGGAAAGATGTCGGATATTTTAGTAATTCAACCCAGGAAAGTTAAGGAGTACGCGGCTCGGCAAGTTGCCTATGTTCATGATTATAAGCGGTTGTTTAGATTTCGTGAGGATAATGTAGATTGGATCGCAACCCATTTTTTGGGCGAAGATAAGGGCGAAACGCGGGGTGGTTGTCTGTCAAATAAACAGCGGGTAGAGATCTCATTGCGTTATTTGGCTGATCCTGGTTTTCAGCTAGGTGTCGGTGAGGATATGGGTGTGAACCATTCTACGGTTTGTAGAACGTTTCATTCCACTATTGCCAAAATAGTGGAAAAGAAACATCATTGGATAAAGTTTCCTGTCACCGACCAGGACATACTGACGTCTAGGGAGCAGTGGCAATATAAATTCAATTTCCCACAGTGCATCGGTTGTGTAGATGGAACACACATTCCCATAGAAAAACCGCCAAATAGATACTACCCAAACGAATTTCTAAATAGAAAAAAGTTTCCTTCTATAAATGTTCAAGCCACCTGCAATCGTTTTATGGAGGCAACAAGTGTAGTTGCCCAGTGGCCGGGATCGGTTCACGATTCGCGCATCTTTAAAACTTCTGGATTGGCGTCATATTTAAGAAACAGGAACTGCTTGCTCCTTGCGGATCAAGGGTATGGTATTGCTCCATACCTAATGACGCCGTACGAAAATCCTGAGTCTCACGCTGACTACACTTTCAACAAAATGCACAAGTCCGAACGTTCCATTGTTGAGCGGATGTTTGGCGCTATAAAACGTCGTTTTACAATTCTAAAGCATCCCATGCGTATTGCGATTGAAAGTGTTCCGCGAGTGATAATGGCGTGTTTCATCCTTCACAATGTCGGGCTTTATTTATCAGATGTAGTTCCGATGAACCCAGATGAAGAGGATGCTCCCGAGATTAATGACGAATACGAACCGGCAGAAGAATTAACTGAGACAGCATTGCGTGCATCTGGTCAACAGAAACGGAATGAGATTGCCACAATAATAGTGGAACAATATGGACAAATCTAATATATACTGGCTGTTACCGGAAGTGGAAGAGCTAACATAGAGTCTAATTGGTTTTGATCACCTCACTTGTTTGCCATAACGAGTATTACTATGGAATTGAAGGTGTGGTACCGGTGTGAAGCAAAGGTATACACACTTTACAGGAAAAGACTGAATAATAAGCAGTTCAAATTTTCAATAGGTTGGCAGAGGTCGGGATGTGGTTTAGTGGGGGGGGGGGGGGGGGGGGGGGTGTTACAGTATTATGTGGCACAGAATTAGCTACTGCACAGGTACTAGTACGATATTTTTCACCATTTTAATGGACATTTAACATAGTTATGTAAGCGACGTTTATAAATTTTTTATGAATATGATCGGCTTGTACTAAATCTTTGATAGCCGATGTATTTTTAAGGTAGCTAGTGTTTTTTAATGGTAGCTAGTGTTTTAAAAATTTTCATTATAAAGCTATTTTACAAATTTTTAGTTTAGTTGTTATTTCATCATGTATTATACTATATTGTTATTCCATTTTGTATTACACTATTTGGCATATTATTTTAAAAGTACAAGCTAACATTTAAATACAAGCTACCATGAAAAAACACAAAGTAAAAAAAATGTTAAAAGAAACTAAATTTATTTTAAAAAAATTTACGAATAATATAGCTATTTTTTGAGATAAACAAGCTACCATAAATTTCACTAGCTAACACTAATAACTATAGCTACCACACAATTTTATACTTCCTTTAGGAGTGTACGTACATTCCACGCCACACCGGTACCGATTCTGAAGAACTGAAAGGAAATTTACAGGCGATTAGTTATTACAAAGAAAACAAATTTAGCCTATGTATATTTGTTTATGGCGTTTACATAGCAACAGCAACAATATTGTGCCATCAGCCAATTACAAGCTTTACGTTTAATAGGCGAACTGTGATTGGTTTGCTAGCACAAGTAAAGTATAGAGTAAAGAGTATGCGCATAAGTATTGTTTTATTCAAGCCATCAACTAAACTTTACTCTATACTTTACTCAATACTTCCCCTTAAAACTTTACTCTTTACTTATCCATGAAGTATATACTTTAGAGTACATACTTGTTTTTATTCAAACCACCCAGTATATCATCATACAGGATACACCGGGCTGACCGAGAATCAAATTTCATCAATGAAGGATATTCAAACGGACCAGCTTTTAAATCAGATATATGGAAACGCCCCCATCAGACTAACAGACACATAATTACTCGAGCTACTTCCCACGGATTCCATTTTAAAATATGTCTGAACCCAACACCATTTCATCCACTTTCAAGCGAATGTCTATGTCGATTCTGTGACCTATGCTGCTCTGACCGATATCACTGCCTTATCTGTCCCCAATGCCCTCGGTTGTCTATTCTTGCATCTAACTCTAAATAATTATTTACATTATATTAGTACTGTACCTACCTATTTTACGGTTTCGAATGTTGTGCTATAATAATTATAACTTATATATATTGAAATAATTAAACTGACTCTTACCCCCCCCCCCCCCCCCCCCCCCCCCCGCCTGGGGTGTAATGATTAAAAAAAAAAAAAATATATATATATATATAGTAATTAAATAGACTCAATAAAATACTTTTCAAACGATGTAGTTAAGGATTGAAAGCGAAAATAAATATTCTGACACGTTAAGATTTGTAGAATAATTGGTGGCCTTTAAGTCACTGAATTAAGACACAATATTCCAGGGGATGGCATAGGTATGCACCAACGAAGTGGAACTGGCATTTACTAGTAATATATAAAAATAGCTATTAAAATAAGTTATTATATGGATATATTATTATAAATTTTTAATTATTAAAATATACAGACACAAATAGATCATGTAGAACTATCACATAGAATACGAGCACAAACTGTAAATAGATCAACATAAAATAGGTACTGTGGTGGTACTGTGGTGGTTAAAATAAGTTGTTTCAAAATTATAATACTTGACTATTGAAATGAATCATAAAAAAAATGTTCTAGAAGACTTTTATTATAAAATCCTTTCAAATATATGAAAAATTATTTTCAAAACATGTGCCTACTAAATTTAGAAGGTAGAATGCAGCTTTCATGGTCGTATATTTAGTAGGTCATGGCGAGACCAATGTTTGGGTAGGCGGCGCCTACCTTCGCCTTATACAGGCTATAGGCCTGGCATTCAGCCCTTCTGTAACTGTAACCTGTGTTTTTGGTGAAATCCTGGTATTCTTTACATGGGGGTACCAGTAACTGCAAAGTAAGGCTCGACCGGAGTTGGGATTTGGCCAGAGCCGAAGCAGGAGCCGGAGTTTTTCAAAAATTTTAAAAATTTTATTTTTTAGGCCTATAACAAAAACTAAAGTATGGTTATCGTTCACCAATAGCTAATAGCTGCATAGTCATAGGCCTAATTAATTTCATAATTTACAGATTTATGAATTTTCAATTTAAAATTAAGTAATTAATTTATCACGGACAGACAGTTACCTACAGTACGTAACTCGCTAACTAGCTGACTGTAGTAGATAAGTACCGTACCAGTACTGCAGTACCTAGTATGGATCGACCGAATTTAAAATTTTGCCGAACCGGAACCAAACCTAATTTGAAAAAAATTCAGCAAATTCGGTACCGAATACCGAATATTGAAAAATTGTACACTATTTTACAGTTAGGGTAGGTTTCTTAAATAGGAAGTTTTTTTGTATTCCTATATAGGAAATCTTGCTTCCTATATAGGAAGTTTTGGCCGTTTTTCGGAACATTTTCTTCATTATCTTTTGAAATAAATTTTAGCGGCATATTTGAATTCCTGGTTATTGGAGGATAATCTATACTGCGTTTGTTGTGAAAACTAGAAAAAAAACTATCTGTGCGTTCGCTTTCTATAGCCATTTTAAAAACATTACTTTTTCCGAGAATTTCTTATATAGGAAATATTTTTTGGACTTCCTATTTAGGAGTTTACCTTATCTGCTTATTTCTTATTTAAATATTTTATGTCTTGATTTTTCTTAATTAAGAAAATGGTGACTTGCCAGTTCATTTTAAGAGGATTTATTTAAGAATGTAAACTGGTAAATACAGAAATAACAGTATATTACTGTAAATTTCATTGTACATTATATAGAACTACAGTCTGACAGTACTACTATAGTACAGTAGTACAGAAGCTAACAGTACAGTACAGAACAGTACACGAGTACAGCAATAACACACTAACTTATTTACTATATTGTTTTAAAACATCATTTTGCAATTTCTTAGTATTTTATTACATTTAAAAAGTGAAATGTCGCTCCCTACAAGTTCTTGGATGAAGAAATGTGCCATGTTTAGATGTCAATGTGCTGATGCAAATATATGTAAATTTTTGAAGATTGAAGGCAAGCAAATAAGTTATGGTGTGATAAATTGATTATTAAAAAAAATTATTTCATGAATAATTATTGATTATTTAAAAAATATTGCATGAATAATTATTGATTATTAAAAAAATATTGCATGAATAATTATTGATTATTAAAAAAAATATTCATGAATAATTATTGATTATTAAAAAAAAAATTTGTAATAATCAATAATTATTGATTATTAAAAGTAATTATTGATTATTAAAAAAAATATTTGTAATAATCAATAATTATTGATTATTAAAAAAAATTATTTCATGAATAATTATTGATTATTAAAAAAAATTATTTCATGAATAATTATTGATTTTAAAAACGTTTTTAAAATGGCTATAGAAAGCGAACACACAGATAGTTTTTTGTCTAGTTTTCACAACAAACATAGTATAGATTATCCTCCAATAACCAGGAATTCAAATATGCAGCTAAAATTTATTTCAAAAGATAACGAAGAAAATGTTCCGAAAAACGGCCAAAACTTCCTATATAGGAAGCAAGATTTCCTATATAGGAATACAAAAAAACTTCCTATTTAAGAAACCTACCCTAACTGTTTTAAGTGCCAAAGTCATAATAGGCATATTCTATTTTAGGCCCTATTGTTAAATGTAAAAAAATTGACAAAAAATTCAGTTTTTACTAAAAGAATGAGGGAAAATCGGCTACGGTACTTTACTGTAAGAACTACGGTTTTTGTGAGTCCATCTAACATTGTGGAGTAAGTGATTAACATTATTTCGTAATCCTTCATTATTGTATTATTACATAGGCCTGACAGAGTGACAGTCCACTACTGCACTATGCAATTACCAATATTACTGTACAGTATATTGCTGAATGTAACAATTATTTATTACATGGGAAAAGAGTATAATTTTTTTCACTATTCTAGAGGCATTTTATTTACCAAGCATCACCGAGGTTCAAAATGGGTCAAGAGAGAATTGGAAAAAAATGTTTTACAGTACGATTTTTTTTACCATGTAATACATAATTTTAGTCTTAAATTATTGACGTACATGGTACATTTTCATTTTAGTTGTTCAATTATTTGTCTTTAGTAGGTAAAAAATAGAGCGATAAAGAGGTTAAAAAACAAAAAATAAATTGAAATGTATTATTTTACTATGTATTGTATTGTATTTGTATTTTGTATTGTTTCCAACTCCTTATGGGTTCCTTTCCATACTCAATGTTAAATAATTGTGTGTTCTTGAATAATTATTACGTAACTAAAGAGTGTAACTCAACAACTAACAGACTAAAGTGCTTATACCAGTATACTGTAACAACATATGACATAAACCAATATCAGAATATAAGAATATTGGATATGAGTTCCGCTTTTGACTTCGCCCTGCAGACACTAAAGTTGCAATAACTTTTGAAAGTGCATGGATTTTGCTCAAATTAGGCCTACATGCAAACCTTTTCTTCGTCGGTGCTCTTTCAACAGATATAATAAAGTTTAAGAAATTCCACCAAAAATATTTTAATTTACAACATGTTTCCTTCCGTTTATACTTTTACTACATACATTCCATTAGTTCTCGCTATTTTGATTGTGGAAAACTACATTCACTATGTTTGAAACAGGTCATATTAGCACCAATGTAATTTGATATTAGTATAGCATGGCACATGGCTGCATGGGTACCAAAATTTTGAATTTTATTTATACTCGTGTTATATATGTTTTGGTAGTATTTTTTATGGTAGTTAGTGTTATTTACTGCCTACTGTAATACACCTATTTTTGAAATAATTATTTGTTGTCTCCCCTAAATCCCGTAATAATTCCTATATATCAAAATTTCCGTACTAAAAGTGTTATTTATTTTTTACGCAAATTGTGTTATATAGTACGCAAATTGTGTTATATTGTACGGAAATTTGTAGCATTTTTGAAATCGTCAAGTTGTATTAATTTTCTAGAATATTAGCTACAGCATTTTTACATAATTATACTAAGGTAAGGATTCCACATGAACATTATTCTATTGGCCTACAATTATTCTAGAAAATTTTAAGTTTCCCATTTCATTTAGCGCAATGGAGGCTACTATACTATACAGAGACTAGGCCATCATAAATAATTTTAAAGTTATTCTGGTATGTATTCAAGGTTATCACTTAGCCACAGTTGTGAAAAAATATAGCACTAAATTTTTTATCCTAATTGAGCGACAAGTCGTAATTACGAATGCGGCCCCTTAACTGGGCAACTCTCTCCCTCTCCGCTATATTTTTTACAAATCTTTAATGATATCAGGAAAACTTTGAAATATAGATAGGCAGTATGAACTCGAATTTTTCGGTAGGTGGGAGAAATTAACTTTCTCACTACTTACTTTGCAAGCGTTTGCAAAAAGTGTCTCCTCAATATTGCACCCTTTGTACATCAAGAAATATTGGTATCTTTTTGCTGCTTTGTTGTTGCCGCTGGAAAGGCGGCATACAAGAATACAAGAGTAATGTATGTAAAGTGCAGGCTGACTTGACTGGCATATTGGCATTATTGCATTTCCTCTGATGTTTTGTGTGGCCATTTATTTGGTACGCAGCAAACTTCGGCCGGAGAAAACTTCGCTCTCAAAATGATTATTAGCAACATTGTTTATTGTTTTGGTTAGAAAAAGTCATATGTAACCTGCCGTTTCTGTAATCTGCTCATTTCCCCCGATCAGACGAAGATTGGACGCGGGTGAAGACGCGCCAAACCATTTATTTAACTAATATTCTTGAAATACAAAACTATTTACATGATTGTGTGAAAACTAGCACTTCTCAGAGTTATGACCCGAGTGTATTTATGTAACGAGCGAGTGGAGCGAGTGAGGTTTACATAAATATAAACGCTGTTAACAGAACAGTGCCCTTTTCACACAATGGCTGAATGATGTATTGGGTGCGTAATTTTGTTACATTATGTAAACTTGTCTGCGTTTTCAACGCTTAAAATTATTATATTTAATATTGAAATGTTCACTCTCTAGTGATATAAGTGAAATTGATATCCTTTTTAAGAAATTGCTTGCAGTTATTGTAACAAATGTAACGTAAATAATGTTACACTTACAGTACAATATGGCTCTCATCGATAGACTGAGAACAGTCAAGACGTTTAGGAGTTTATTGCTATTAAATTATGAATACTTTACAGGGTTCCGTCCTATAGGCCGCAATGCTGTAAATGGTACCTCGCTCGTTGTGGAGATATCACTAGAACGCTGATAAGTTGTCATAATAATGTAACAAAATACATAATATGTTCTAGAATGGTTTGTATGTTAAATAGTCCGATGGCAGAGGTATGAGAATGAAAATGGTGGGAATGGGCGTCGCCTAAATCCTGAGTGCCTTGGAGTGAGTTTCACAAAACGGTAGATCCATCTCTTAGAAACGCTGACCAACCATTCTGCCAAATTAACTACAGCTGTGTCACAATGTATCTACAATGTTCTCCTGTACCACCATATTAAACAAAAACCCCCATGAGAGGATCAGCTTAGCCTGACTTCGCTGAGACCCGAGCCGTGAAATATGTCTTCCGCCAATGAAGAAAGAGCAACAATGAGTAATAATTCAATTAAACTGATTAGTCTGTCACCTGCCCGCAGTCGAAATATTGAGGGAGGGAATTTTCTACTGTAACATCATCAATGGTCAGTCTATTTACATAGAGAAATTAAATAAAAACGCTTAAATTACTTACTGTATTATTACTTGTAATTATTTCCCGCTAAAATATTGAGTTTTTTAAATAGAGTCCGTAATAAATACCGTTATTTATATTATCCCCCAAAAATTCCATGCCCCATTTTCTTTACTCTCCCCCAAACAAAACCCTTTTAGAATTGTTAACCTTCTCAGGGAGACAACACATTTATTGAACTGTTATTTGTTATTTTGTACGGATATTTTGTACTCGTAACTATTATTTCGTCCTCGGACGTGTTATAAGTCCTCGGCTTCGCCTCGGACGTTATAACAGTCCTTGGACGAAATAATAGTTACTCGTACAAAATATCCGTACAAAATAACAAATAACAGTTCAATAAAGATAG
>JAUCBJ010000435.1:0-42726 GCA_032718475.1 Nemertoderma westbladi | reverse complement strand
GACAGACAGATAAATAGACAATCATAAGGACATGGGGTCACCACACATCGTTCCTGATGTAAGCGAACGATAAATGTACCATAAAGCTCGCAGATATACTAACTTTGGGTTCCTGTTTTTCATTTTCTAAAGAATCGAGTTCACTGCGGAATGTGATGAGTGAGGGAACCAGAAATGGTAGAACCATGCACAACCACACCTAGAAGGGAGAGTTATTATAGAACCATGCACAACCACACCTAGAAGGGAGAGTTATTATAGAACCATGCACAACCACACCTAGAAGGGGAAGTTATTATAGAACCATGCACAACCACACCTAGAAGGGAGAGTTATTATAGAACCATGCACAACCACACCTAGAAGGGAGAGTTATTATAGAACCATGCACAACCACACCTAGAAGGGGGAGTTATTATAGAACCATGCACAACCACACCTAGAAGGGGGAGTTATTATAGAACCATGCACAACCACACCTAGAAGGGAGAGTTATTATAGAACCATGCACAACCACACCTAGAAGGGAGAGTTATTATAGAACCATGCACAACCACACCTAGAAGGGAGAGTTATTATAGAACCATGCACAACCACACCTAGAAGGGAGAGTTATTATAGAACCATGCACAACCACACCTAGAAGGGAGAGTTATTATAGAACCATGCACAACCACACCTAGAAGGGAGAGTTATTATAGAACCATGCACAACCACACCTAGAAGGGAGAGTTATTATAGAACCATGCACAACCACACCTAGAAGGGAAGTTATTATAGAACCATGCACAACCACACCTAGAAGGGAGAGTTATTATAGAACCATGCACAACCACACCTAGAAGGGAGAGTTATTATAGAACCATGCACAACCACACCTAGAAGGGAGAGTTATTATAGAACCATGCACAACCACACCTAGAAGGGAGAGTTATTATAGAACCATGCACAACCACACCTAGAAGGGAGAGTTATTATAGAACCATGCACAACCACACCTAGAAGGGAGAGTTATTATAGAACCATGCACAACCACACCTAGAAGGGAGAGTTATTATAGAACCATGCACAACCACACCTAGAAGGGAGAGTTATTATAGAACCATGCACAACCACACCTAGAAGGGAGAGTTATTATAGAACCATGCACAACCACACCTAGAAGGGAGAGTTATTATAGAACCATGCACAACCACACCTAGAAGGGAAGTTATTATAGAACCATGCACAACCACACCTAGAAGGGAGAGTTATTATAGAACCATGCACAACCACACCTAGAAGGGGAAGTTATTATAGAACCATGCACAACCACACCTAGAAGGGAAGTTATTATAGAACCATGCACAACCACACCTAGAAGGGAGAGTTATTATAGAACCATGCACAACCACACCTAGAAGGGAGAGTTATTATAGAACCATGCACAACCACACCTAGAAGGGAGAGTTATTATAGAACCATGCACAACCACACCTAGAAGGGAGAGTTATTATAGAACCATGCACAACCACACCTAGAAGGGAGAGTTATTATAGAACCATGCACAACCACACCTAGAAGGGAGAGTTATTATAGAACCATGCACAACCACACCTAGAAGGGAGAGTTATTATAGAACCATGCACAACCACACCTAGAAGGGAGAGTTATTATAGAACCATGCACAACCACACCTAGAAGGGAGAGTTATTATAGAACCATGCACAACCACACCTAGAAGGTAAAATTATTGTAGAACCATGCACAACCAAGGTGAAGTTATAGAAACATAAAATTAAAAATATATGACTTAATTATATTACAACATAATTAAATCTCATAGTGGCTCACCATGGTAATAATTGGTGAGGTCTAGATGATTTATTGGGGTTTTTGAATCGACATTGTTGTTGAGGTTTTATGTGTGATTGAATAAATTGAACGCCTCGACTATTTAATTTTTGAAGTCATTTTCTGTTATGTTACAAACATTTTTTAAAGATGTATAATTTGCATGTAGGCCTACAGGTACCTTATATACTGAAGTGGATATCTGCATGTCTCCCATCCAGGTACTGTCTAACACCGACTGAAATCCCTTGGTAGTAATGAATGTAAGTGTATCAGTTGCCAGGCCAACATCGATACAAGAAGTCTCCCCCCACATCGGGACGAGACGACGTAATAACATCTGTGTCCGTCCTTTATCGTCGGCATGGCAACGGTTTAACAAATCCATGGCCAAGTTCTCATACATTCTAGAATAAATAGTAACAAAGTAAGTAAATAATGATCGATCGCTAAATAAAAAAGCAATAATAATACAGTAGTTTGACACCTACTCTTTTTCCTTTTTCTTCTCTTTTGTACTTTTTTTTGCAACACTGGAATTCCATAATAAATTGAATCAAATACCGGTATATCTTTTTCTTTTTTTTATAACTTTAATTATGTTGAATTTCCACAAAATCAACCAAAATATTCAGTGTGGGTTCGAGTATTTTATAAAGATGAACTTTATAAAATATCATTCTTATATCAAGGAAGAGAATAACTAACAATTTATGTTCCTCTAAGCTGTCTACGAATGTGGACATTTCGTCTTCGCTAAGGTAAGCTACCATTGCATCGTTTTCACTCATTGCATGAAGAAGTCTCCTGTGAAGTTTAAAAAGGTGTTAACAGTTAATAGTGATCGCTGGGGCGATTATAAAATCGCTAAATAAGCAAGTAAACAATAGTTTTGAATTTTCTATGGAGATTTTAAAAATAGTTTTAATTACAGGGCCGGGTGTTTCTCATTGTTACATTTTTTATAAAAAGTACGAGTATCATTGATTATGACTCTAACGGCAGTATGGCATTCATTGGCAAATTTATGGTGAATGTATAGTACATGTTTAAAAAAAATACATAGACATATTTTTTAACATATTTCGTTAGGTATTGAACCCCCCCCCCCCCCCCCCCCCCCTCCTGTCCGTAACTCCAGAGAGGGAGGCCTGTTAATTTCCCTGTAAATGAATTACAGTAATTTGCGATTAATAAATTCAGAGAATACGAATATACAACCAATGGATATGAAATGAATCTAACCAAGCTGACAACGCTGCAGCTGTGCCGCATCTACCCAGCTCCCAGAAGATCTTGGAGAGGTCTGGGTTGTTTGTGAGGATCGCAAAGAGAAACAATTCTCTTTCAGGCCATTCGAAGTCATCAATAGTATCAGCGTTATCGTCAGCTAGGCAAAGAAATCAGATAAAGGAACATAAGAGAGTTTGTTCGGTTTGTGTTACAAGTAGGTCTAATTAATCTTGTTGAAATTTTCTACAAATGTCAGCTATCCATACTTTGTAATTGTATTACTTACAAGACATAAAGTTGGTCTGGAAAGATACGCCTTCTGAACTGATGTGATTTGGCTGATGATTTTCGTTTGTCTGCTGCGTGTTAAAGTCTTTATAGCGACTGTCCCTGAGGTACAGTGGTCTGTAAGATATTCGGTCACCCATTAGATTGGATACCGCGTGGGCGACTGACTGAAGAGTCAGTCTGGGATCTTCTTTAGTTTTATAGCGATTTAATAATCGTTTAACCGGCGTAGAATCGGGTAGCTGCAAAATTTATATACGAATAATTTAATAAAAAAAATACACACCCACGCAGCATTCCTATTTAAATTACGTATTGTAATTTTTCGTCAAACAGGTTATATTGAAAATTATAGAGACTTAAAAATGAACGCGTGTAAAAATCTCGCGAGAAAAATACTGCGTAGCACCCCACTCTGGTCTCACTCGTCCGCCAGCCCAAGATCAGGCGTCAGTCAACCGTTGATAAACTTACATTGGAATAGAGTTTCTGAAGGATCGGAACCGTCAGAAATTTATTAAGTTTAACCGAGGAAGTTTCTAGAAAGAGTTTTGTGAACTCCGATTTATGTCCAACTAGAGCGATGAAGAACGCCTCGTGTAGATGGTGGTGTTGGATGTTGTTGGCGGAAGGAAGAATTCGTTGTCTAAGAACATCTACGCGATTCCATAACATAGCGACAGCGAGTTGTTTAACACCGTCGTTAGGGAAAACTGAAAGTAGAAATATTAATATTATTATTTTTATTACGTTTTAGATTTTTAATGTTATTTAATACCGATATAATACAAAATAATCGGATAGGATAGGATAGCAGATCGGATAGGGTTGGTATGCAGCAAACTTCGCCCACGAGATAGCTTCGCCCGCGTCCAATCTTCGCCCGGAGCAATCTGC
Organism: Nemertoderma westbladi; assembly: GCA_032718475.1. NCBI lineage: Eukaryota > Metazoa > Xenacoelomorpha > Nemertodermatida > Nemertodermatidae > Nemertoderma > Nemertoderma westbladi. The sequence goes on along the minus strand of JAUCBJ010000435.1, from coordinate 38,475 downwards.
GCCTTCAAAATGAGCAACTTATCGCCCGGCGGAAACCTTCGCCTGCAGGCAATCTTCGCCCGCGAGCAACCTTCGCCCAATAAATAATTATTGTTTTGGTACGTAAAGGCATCTCTATGCCTTATGTCCATCTCTATGTCTATCTTTATGCCTCTACTGCTCCTTTCCCTCAATTTGGTACTAAAATGGTTACTAACACAAATATTATTGGGCGAAGGTTGGTCGCGGGCGATGATTGGACGCGGGCGAAGATTGGACGCGGGCGAAGTTTGTACGCGGGCGAAGATTGGACGCGGGCGAAGGTTGGACGCGGGGGAAGATTGCACCCAACCATAGGGTTGGGTCCATGGTACTGAGGATGGAGGCCGTGTTGCATAATGATGCCTCGATGGTGCATAGAGAAAGGGACTATTGCAATAATTAGTCATCCACTGTCTTTTTGAATCCAACCAAATGATAGATTTTCTGCTGTTTCTTCAAAGGCGTTATGGTGATTAGTAACACCAGTGTATCTACTATAAACGCAGGTTATTATATGATGAAACTCTATTTACTGATGCTGTTTCATTAAACTAAATATATTATGTTATGTTTGTGTCAAGAAATTTTGATATACATATCATATAATGTTAAATGTTAAATGTTATTAATGTTATACAACAAGGCCACTATTGTTTTTAACCTACCAGTAAATATTACTTCAACCGCTGCTTTCTCAACTTCCTGCCCACAATGACTGCTGTGAATATCAATAACGGATATCAAATGTCTCAGCTTCACAATATCCACAACTAATTTAGTATATTTCTGGATTTTCTCATCACTAGCATTCCAGTCTGCTGCCATTCGCGTTCTAACCTCATCACTAACGACGTGCCCTTTATTCGCAGTTGCTTTCCTGCAATTAATCAGAATTTATTTACATACCGGTACATAAACCCAGATTTAGCATTAAACAAATACATATAAATATTGGAATGTAGGGACTGTGAACATTTCCATTTGCAAACTGATGAGACAACACCTCCGTGCCAGTATGTCCTCACTCACAGAGTGACAGAGATGTCGGTGAAGGTGGAAGATTAACAATAGTCCAGTAGTGGATGGGATTTGGTACAGGTTGCTCATGTGTCAGGCGAATATGCTGCTTTTACAAAGATGCTGATTTACATTTAAGGTGGGTGGTTTAGAGGGTACTGGACCGCCCTGTGTGTAAAACTTCAACATATTTTTATATATTTTATTTTGTGTTACAAAACAGAAAGTAAAGGATATCTCACTTAAGCAAGCCGTATTTTTGCATATTTTCACAAACAACTTAAATCTCACAATTACCTATGATCTACCAACAATAGATGTAAACAAATCGACGTTTCATTTCCTTCATTTTTCAAAAATTTCTGGTATCTATAAAAATATCGAACTCACTAAATACATTAGGCCTACCTATATCCATATTAATATTAATTAAGTTTGCAAATAATTTGCTATTGAGCTTTTATTACTAACTGTAATTCTCCATAACTAGATATATTTCTAGAACGCCCTTCTGAGTGTCTATAATAGGCGTAAGAAATCAGATCAGCCGCACCACCGGTTCCTTCAAACACCACTAGAGGTCTCCCATCAGTAACAGCTTGGTGTGTAAGTTTAAGAGATATCGAATCTCCCCCAATAACGAAGTATAGAATTGGTACTGGGACGTTCTTGGCACCTATTGCAATATAGAGAAATACGGACCTTCTGAACAGACTATGTTATGACAATCTAAAAATAAACTAACCTTCTATACTACTACTAGGATCGGCATGCTGCATTGCAGCTGCATTTTTAAGAATGCTGTGCCGGCTTATCGACAAAATTGCACCGCCACAACTCCCTATCACCCATGACATTTGTTAGATCATTCGCATCTTCAAGGCCAGTGTCCTTTAAGATGCGTCTCAAGAAAGTCATGGGCTGTCCACCATGCTTATTCACTCCATGAGGCTGCCAAAGTACAAGATTATGCACTGGCTGGTCCTCACGGCGAAAGCAATGTCCTGCAAAGCGGAGGCGATTTTGTTCTAGTGTCAAGCTTGGGGAACCAATGAGACACCTCCAATGTTATATAGTGTCTGGTTGGAGATGTGTGCATTGTACTTGACACAATGAAAAGTTAATCTTCTATACGGAAACTAACTGAGAAACTGAAATTCTAGAAAGTATCTAACTTTCTACAAGTTTATAACGGAAGAACTACCACGATTGTTATTTTTAAAAACGGACTTCTATATTATTCCGAAAAACCTCACCACTCATACATTCTATACAAAGGAAGTACAGGTACATTAAATTATATAACATGTATTACATTATAAATAAAGTTCTCACTTTTTAAGCCTTCCATTGCGATCTCGTTTTCTAACTTTCTCCTCATTTGAATCTCTTTTCCTTTTCTATTAATCGATCCGTCATCCGCGAATAGAAAGTAACCGTGTTTATTATTCAGCACGTACTCCCCGGAAGCTGACGTCATCTCCGATTTGTAAACTAATCCCTTATCTCCCTCACCCTGTAATGGTAAGGATTGGCGACGTTAACACACAATTAATAAACGATTTAAAACTCCCGAAACAAAATGTAATGTAATTAATTGTATATAATTAAATTTTAACTACCGGAAGTAGGCCCATTTATGGGACAAGATACACTTTATAGCCTTCAGTACATCCTAGATTACCATTATCTGTACTTTATTTATTTTTATAAGAGTTGTAAATGGGTCCTTAGATCCTCGCTACCATAAAGTGAGCGATTTCGAAATACACCCATTCTTCATCTGTAAACGATTAACTTTATTTACCTACATCACATTTTAAGTTATATATTTTACATTTTCACATTCTCAAATGTTACCTCAAAAGTTACCTGTACTTTTATTACAACAAATTTCTACTTAAGGTTTTTTTAGCAGACAAGTTTTTTCACCTTATTTTTTCCGGCACTAGAGTTAGCTACGATACCCCAAGTATTAACAACAACTAGCGGTATATTTTCTTTCGCTGACATGTTGTTTTGGGATATAAGTTCGGCCAGCTGTTTGACTAAGCCACCGTTATTGCCGTTACTAACAATCCATCCCCCTGAAATATAAATCGGATTAATTTATAATAGAGATACTACGAGTAGAAGACATCAACAATTATTGTTGTTAATTTATGTTCATTCACTAGTTCAACAACAGGGTTTGACAACATTGATAACATAACCTTCACGTGTCAGTTGGCTGTCACCAACATGGCGATTTTCGAACCCGCGGAATATTTAACACCAATTAAGTTTAACTAACATTGGAAATAGTTGAAAATAAATATGTTACTAATATTAATGTATATATATAAATTCTTATGAGATACCCCCCCCCCCCCCCCCCCAAATGTGCCAAACTGTGAAAAAATAAACTGTGAAATTTTTTTCAACTTATGGTTGAATTCTACCCGGTGCGCAACGCCACCAAAGTTTTCCCACTACAATCGCTATCATTGGTACCGTAAGGTCACGGATAGGGGGTTTTGAGACTAGACACATTTCTGGTGGTGATATGAGGACGGTTTATAGCTTGTTAGAAGTGCAATCATTTATTTAGTGGAGGTAGGTGAGACTAAAACTGTAAAAATGTTAATATTTCTGAGGTGCATGCCATTTTTTCTCAAATTATTATATCTTTTGGTGCTATGTGATTCATTTTGGTCTCATTGGAACCGCAATGGTAGATTTAGTTGTACAAGAGCCATGTTTTAAGACTAAATTATCAGTATTATGACCTATTTCACATTACAAGCCAAGACTTCGAACTCATCGCGATGAAATAGATTACAAATTATCTGCGAAGTGTCTATTTTTTGGGCTACCGTCTTACCCGCCGCAGCAAGAAACGCATTCAGCAAAATAAAGAAATAGTGCCATGTTTTACCTGTACGACAGAAGTAAGGCAAGAAGGTAAAAGAATAGGTGTGATAGCAACTTGTAGGTAACAACAGATCTGAGGTATTATACTTTGACCATTATCAATAAATACATCGTTCAAAAGATCTCATTATTGGCTTTCGACTGGGAAACGACCCCAGTACGATAATAACCCTTCGCTGATGACTCGTAGTACTGGCTACTCGCCCTACAGTTAAACCGAACAAGGATGTTTGTCAAATATTCAGCCTAGTAGAATAAGTACTGAATAGGGCAGAGAGGGTGACAAGATTATCTTCTGGGTCGGAACTGGAAGTGGCATGACGTAGACCCATGACTGGCGGTAGAACTAAATGTATGGGCGGCCTAGGTTTATGTAGACGCAAATGTGCACATGATATATGCAGTTGACTAATTAGGAACCGAGAGGTTCATTACTGTAAGAATTGCTCGAGACTGGCTGGCTGGCTGACTGATCTACAGCCAAAACTACTCTAACGATTTTGATGAAATTTTCACGGCGGCTAGATACGGCGATTCTAAGGTCCCTTGTATGTTCCGCTATTTCGTCCATGAGCCGTGGGCTCGAAAAATAGACATAAACGAAAAAACGCCATAGGCGCAATGATAAAAACACCAGCTGGCACTCATGAAAAATGGATAGAGATGGCCTAGTAATGCTATTCTATAGGAATGGCCACCTAACGAGGAAATGCTTTCTGTGCCAAGTATTATCCTCACTTTACAACTCAGACAGTAAGCAAACAAAAGCTGTGGGCTTCTAATGTATTACATCATAAGCTGATTGCTCTCCCAATAGCCCTCACACACTCACTGAATCGAATGAAATCGAATATCTATTAGCTTAATGCGAATAGCTGGTAAACTGAATGCCATTTTAGTTATTGTGTACTGTTGATTGCAGAGTTGACTGCTATGTTGTATGTATTTAATTAAAATAATTTTCGTAGAGGGAAGTTAATTTGGGATTACTTTCTATCAGATGTAAGCAAAGCTGTTCAATGGGGTGGGTCATGGGACCCAAATATAGTACATTATGCATGGCAAACATTAATAAAATCATTCAGTCAACCTGAAGGGTATTTGCTTTAGTTAACTCTACTGTGCGAAAAACGAATTTATAATGTTACCCATACTTCAGGTGAATGAATTTTTAGATATTTGTACTGAAGGCAACGATTTCTGATGTAATTAAAATACAAGACAGGGGCTTGTTTCGATATATGTAGTTGCGCCCTTCAAGCAGCACGTGAGATGATCAAATAATAGACACAATGTTTGACTTTGTCCTTTCGAGCAGCTCGTGAGTTTTGCTTTGACCCTTCGATATATGTATTTGCGCCCTTCGAGCAGCACGTGAATTACATAAAATAATAGACACATTGTTTGACTTTGTCCCTTCGAGCAGCACGTGAGTTTTGCTTTGACCCTTCGATATATGTATTTGCGCCCTTCGAGCAGCACGGGGAGTCGACTCAGACCGAGCCAAGCCGAGCCGAGCCAAGCCGAGCCAAGCCGAGCTGAGCCAAGCCGAGCCGAGCCGAGCCGAGCCGAGCCGAGCCGAGCCGTGCCGAGCCGAGTCGAGCCGAGCCGAGCCGAGCCGAGCCGAGCCGAGCCGAGCCGAGCCGAGCCGAGCCGAGCCGAGCCGAGCCGAGCCGAGCCGAGCCGAGCCGAGCCGAGCCGAGCCGAGCCGAGCCGAGCCGAGCCGAGCCGAGCCGAGCCGAGCCGAGCCGAGCCGAGCCGAGCCGAGCCGAGCCGAGCCGAGCCGAGCCGAGCCGAGCCGAGCCGAGCCGAGCCGAGCCGAGCCGAGCCGAGCCGAGCCGAGCAGAGCCGAGCCGAGCCGAGCCGAGCCGAGCCGAGCCGAGCCGAGCCGAGCCGAGCCGTGCCGAGCCGAGCCGTGCCGAGCCGAGCCGAGCCGAGCCGAGCCGAGCCGAGCCGAGCCGAGCCGAGCCGAGCCTAGCCTAGCCTAGCCGAGCCGAGCCGAGCCGAGCCGAGCCGAGCCGAGCCGGGCCGAGCCGAGCCGAGCCGAGCCGAGCCGAGCCGAGCCGAGCCGAGCCGAGCCGAGCCGAGCCGAGCCGAGCCGAGCCGAGCCGAGCCGAGCCGAGCCAAGCCGAGCCGAACCGAGCCGAACCGAACCGAGCCGAGCCGAGCCGAGCCGAGCCGAGCCGAGCCGAGTCGAGTCGAGCCGAGCCGATCAAGCCAAGTCGAACCGAGCCGAGCCGAGCCGAGCCGAGCCGAGCCGAGCCGAGCCGAGCCGAGCCGAGCCGAGTCGAGTCGAGCCGAGCCGATCAAGCCAAGTCGAACTTAATCGTGCCCAATCGTGCAAGACCGAGCCGAGCTCGTTGTCTCTTTTATTTGAAATAAAAAGTCGGTTCCTTATCGGGCCGCTAGGCCCGTCACTAGTTTATTATAAAACCCAAATTTTGGCATAACTTAATAGTATTTGCAATATTAATATATTATGAAGAATAACCTGTTTTGGAGACGAGTTCAGATATGATGGCACACAGAGGTTCCCATCTTATATTAACTTCCGTGTTAATATCCCGTCCGCCCCCTGCTATGGACAGAATGAGTCCAGGGTGAGGCAACTTCCAGTAGTCCAACATTTGATGCACCAATAAGTCAGGTTCAGTGTCTTTGTCGCAACGGATAAACTGAAGAAAGATAATATTATGTTATTCGAATTATTGTATATAAATATTAAAATTAAAATTAATCTCCGATTCATTTAATCTAACCCAACCAAACCCCCTGAGCCTTCTAACCTTGGCTTTCTTCCGTTCTGTGCCGGTAAACTCCAGCGTTCCGTAGGAATCTGTCGGCGAATACTCTAATGCGTCGTTGCGAGATTTCCATCTTCTATTACCACTGAGATCCCTATGGAGACGCGCAGTGTCGCAGTGGACCACCCAACGACGCCCGCAAAGACACAAAGGGTCAGTATCTCTGTAAATAAATAAAGATGGTTGTGATTTACCATCTCCAAGCACAAACAGACTACACTATATCGTTTTCCTTCTTCTATCGGAATGCTGCATTGAAGCTGCATGATATATATAAATATACATTTACATATTAAGAATGAGATACCGGCTTATCGACAAAATTGCGCCGCCACAACTCCCTATCCCCCATGACTTTCACCAGTTTATCCATCTCTTCAAGGCCAATGTCCTTTAAGAGACTATCAAGAATGTGATGGGTTGTCCACCATGCTTATTCTCTCCATGAGGCCGCCAAAGCACAAGATTATGTACTGGCTGGTCCTCACGGCGAACGCAATGTCTTGCGAAGCGGAGGCGGCTATGTTCAACTGTGAAGCTTGGAAGGGGGAGAGGGGGTGGGGGGGGGGGGGGGGCAATGGGAGACTTCCAGTACTTTTAAATACCAATCTTATTTAAATATCTAGAAACTATTTTTAGAAAGAATAAACTTAGTAAGGGTTTCTAATATACCTGTCTACTGTGTCATTAGAATCCACAACGAATCTACTGCATTCCCGTTTCCGGATATTCTCTCCGATCCACTCGTTCTCCAGCACCTAAAACAAACAATCGATTCCGCAATAGAAACTATAAATTGGAGTGGAAAAAATGGAAATACTGACAGGAAATGTTCAGTAATTACTAAATAATATCTGTGTGTTTGTTTGTAATAAAATTATTGGGCTAAATCGTGGATGAGCAATTAGTTTGAATGTCTGTTTTTTGGAATATTTCGATATGTCTGTCTCGGGCTGTCGGTTAGTCTTAATTATGCTTGTGATAGGCTGACGGTTCGTCTGTGTACCCTTGATGTGCTATCAGTTTGTGCTTTGAGGTTCTTTGTCTATTTGTTGCGCGCTGTTGGTTTATCTGATTTATTATGTAAATCCTCTCCACCCGATAAACATAAAGCTTACATAAATTCTGGACTCTTTTGATCGCCACTGAATAGCCTTTAGGTACTTTTGTTTTTCCGCTGTCACAGAGGAATGCCTTCGGGAAGACGAAATGTTTATTGATGAATGAAGAACATTACCATGCGAAATATCATCCGCATACATATTATTAAATACGTCCGTTATTTGTGTAAAATATGTAAGATGAATACCGTATAAATCACCTGTGGGGGGTGATATTTAATTACTTTTTTAATTAATAATTTAAAATGATAAGATAATCTTTAAAAAGGTAGTAATAAATGTAGATAAAAGGCGACAGATTGTGAATAAAATTCTTTAGTGTGTACACACAATGGAAACAATTATTACAAACAAAGTAGCCTAGTTCCTGTACCACTGTATATGTAACTTAGTAACACATTGGCTACATAAGTACTGTAGTTAGAAATGAAAAGAATAAATGAGAACCCCACAGTTAAATAATTCGCAGGTGGTCTCATTTATAACATTATTTAATGTCTATCATTTTGTATTTTTGTTTTGTGCCAAGTTATAAAATGTTATTTGTTAAAGCTCTTATCGCAAAGATGATAATTATTATCACAGCCATATCCAATTGTCAAGGGCGCTGGCAACGTTTAACAACTGCCGTTGTGTGTCAATTAACGCCAAATAGACCGCCCGACTAAAGTGTTGGGGGCATTGCGTAACCGTATTGAGTCGAGGATGGATGGCTGGTGGGGGAGGAGGGGGTGGATCCTTTGACGTTAAATCTCAGAACCCCCCCCCCCCCCCCCCCCCTTTTTTTTATCAAAAGTTAAAATGCAATATTTTGAGCCTATTCAAAAATAGTAAAAGTATTAATTAATAATATAAATTTTAAGTTAAGACATACGGGGGGGGGGACTCTTCAGCTATCAATATTAATCACTCTCTTAATCACTCAAAATCGACAGCTGAATGCGTTTCCAGGACCACGGTCCGAAACAACATGAGGCTAAGACAAGATTAACTTAAGTGTCTAAATAAATTGATTTTAAACAGTTTTTATTAAATACCTCATCAATATAAATTAATTAATTATCCGAACAAGGAATGTCAATGGCTAGCAACCACGCAGGTCTCGCTGAACCATGCAACCACGCTGGATTTACAGAGAATTTCGGATCATTCGAAACTTTTGTTTGTTTCCTTTGGCCCCTTCGAACTTTGTATTTTATTATAAAGAACATTTCTTGGACGTCGACGAAAACCCAGACACTCTTAAGACCGAAAGTTCGAACAAAAGTGCAAAAAAAGCATCCATGGTGGCGACTTTCGGACCAGCGTCTCATTCGGACCTTCTTCCCAATACCCTGATTAACACCAAAAATGCAACTGTACTCTGTGCTATTGACTTCCGTTTGCTGTTTTTGTTAGTGTATAACGTGGCACGACGGGAACCTGATCCTTTCCTTTACTTTATAATTAACTTGGTTAATCCAGAGACCTGATATTAAATCGCCGAGATGTGATTTTCATCAGCCCCTCGTCTCTAAATTGTAGATAAATTAAAGACTAGTAAATTGTAAGCTAGTTTATTCTATGGTAAGAATTGTTTTATATCAACACAGACTCAGTTTCTCTGACCGAAAGACCCTTCTCTGATGTCCGTAACAGCAAATAACCTAGGACGAAAAGTTTTGTGTCATATTGAAATTCTGTATGTGTCATGTACAAATTATTTTTTAGTTCATTCTTAAATCGACTACATATTTTATTTCAAAACTAAATTTCTAGCCACAGACAACATGACACCGAAATATTTTTATAAGGATGTCATCCATTTTATCAAACAGATATGAAAAGATATGGGAGCACTAGATAGCAAATAATAATTCGCAGTCTCGTTTCGAACACGGGACCTCGCAGTTAGATAACTGATAACTAAAGAAGGTAAATTAATTAATGAAATTAATAATTAATGGCTAACTTACCTTTGAACCGCGAAGAGCTTGACCAATTCTGACAACATGTTTTATGTTTGTCCAAGAATTTCGTTGTTCGTCCATTGCTGCAATGTGTTTTCATACGGAAAATTATCAGGTAGTCGACCTTTCCAGGTCTAGAATGCTTCAAATCTGTAATTCACCAGTTCCAATACCAATAATAATTATAAAGAAGCTACTACAGTACAGTAGGATGAAATGTTAATCTACATTATTTGGCAATTCAAACGAAGGGGAACGAAAACATGGAACTTTCGAAAACTCAAATCTCAAGATATTTAGCATTCAAATAAATTTAATATTTCGAATCCTCACAATGCAATGATCCGTAATAAATACCAACCAACAAGCCTCTGAAAGTTTGAGGAATAACTGCAGTACGATTGGTGCAGATAGATATATACTGGTAGACTAAGACAAAGAATTGTCGTTTGAAAGCGATTTGCTCAAATAGAATGAATGGCATGATATATCAATGTGGCTTACGAACACTAAAAAGGTCAAACATCCTAGAGTTTGATGTGCGCATCAATAAAATAGCCAGGAATCCTGTAAAAAAAACAAATGTTATTTGGTCAAACATTTCCATGGATACCGCAGTTTTGCAACCCTAGGCTTGGTTCCAGACTGGAAGGGGGCCAAGGAACTTTTAGTTTTCACACAAATGCTTTAAATGCCGGGGCACATGCCTTGCATCATAAATTGTAGCTAAATGAGTACTGGAGTTTCCTCTGGGGAGTAAAGTTCTGGGGGGACCGCGCTGGAAATAAGTCGTATTACGTGATACGTGACATTGTTCTACTTCGCGGCTGTTTATGTGATAAAATTTAAGAAACTTTACCAAACATATTGTAGAATTTCCTCATTTGAAATATTATATAAATAAACATTTGTTAGACCCTATATGAAATTTTCGAAAATATCTCATCAATTAAAATTGATTGGGACGGTGTCTGAGACTGAGACGAATGCGTCCCGAAAGCATAGAAAAACCAAGCCGAAACAAATTTCCAATACAGAACAACGTTTAAAAAATATCTAACTGGCTGTGGAGGATACAAACCTAACTGGCTGTGGAGGTTACAAACCTAACTGGCTGTGGAGGTTACAAACCAAACTGGCTGTGGAGGTTACAAACCTAACTGGCTGTGGAGGTTACAAACCGAACTGGCTGTGGAGGTTACAAACCTAACTGGCTGTGGAGGTAACAAACCTAACTGGCTGTAGAGGTTACAAACCTAACTGGCTGTGGAGGTTACAAACCTAACTGGCTGTGGAGGTAACAAACCTAACTGGCTGTGGAGGTTACAAACCTAACTGGCTGTGGAGGTTACAAACCTAACTGGCTGTGGAGGTTACAAACCTAACTGGCTGTGGAGGTTACAAACCTAACTGGCTGTGGAGGTTACAAACCTAACTGGCTGTGGAGGTTACAAACCTAACTGGCTGTGGAGGTTACAAACCTAACTGGCTGTGGAGGTTACAAACCTAACTGGCTGTGGAGGTTACAAACCTAACTGGCTGTGGAGGTTACAAACCTAACTGGCTGTGGAGGTTACAAACCTAACTGGCTGTGGAGGTTACAAACCTAACTGGCTGTGGAGGTTACAAACCTAACTGGCTGTGGAGGTTACAAACCTAACTGGCTGTGGAGGATACAAACCTTTAGAAAACGCATTTTTATCTAAATATCTATAAAACATCCTTTCTAATTTGTGAAACTTTACTTCCTGACAAAAATTACCAATTATTTATAAAATTATGTCAGGAAAATATTCCACAATTAGCCTTGACCAACACTAACAGACTAATAATAAATACTTGAATAGGGAGCCTCCCGCAACCAAAATCGGGCCCAGGGTAAACTTCTTATTATCCCGATATAGGTATAATCGGGCAATAAATTAATGATTTAAGAAGAAAAATCAAACATGTGGAAAAAAAATATCTTTAGAAAATAAAATAAATTTGTGCAAAGAAAATATCCATAAAAATATTACAGGTATGAGGGCCTTATCCTAGCAGACAGACAATCACACCCCATCCGGCCGTACTGTAAATGCCAGTCGGGGTGTGTGCAGTACATGGGATGCGGCACATTTTTTTGAGAATATGTGTTCGAATCATAAGGCGGAATCCGATCACAAAGCTACAATAACACTACGAATAGTAAAGTTACATGAAAATCGACAAGCGGCCTTTAGGGAGGAATTAACTTAATTATAATATAATCGGAGGAAAGACCCCAGAAGTTTTTATTTTAATATACGACTACGAATAATCATAGGAATAGCCTAGTATAATAAAGTTGCTCGCTAACAGGTAACAGTTCTGACTCGCCCCAGATTTTGCACATGAAAATAAAAAAAAATGCTTTATAAACCCGCCACAATAAAACGGATTATAAAATAAAATTACTTTATGCGAATTAAATTATAATCATTAACGATATACTACGATATATAACTTCATTTCTATTACACCGATTATTCGATTAGATATGAAAATTTGGCTGCATAAATTCACAGTGAACTGTGACATCCAATTTATTCCCTGATAAAGCCAATGTATATATAATCCCGCTAATTACATAAAGGGAATAATAATAGATGCGTGCCAAGACTTTTTATTTTGCGACCACAATTGTTTCAGAGTGGCAATAAGTCCAATTAGAGTAACATTCGATAATGTTAGCGTGAAGGGAAATCCGTCAAGTAGTTATCACAAATGGAGGGTAAAAAGTTACGGGTTCATTAACTTATTCACATTATGCGAAATTAATTGACGTTGTTCAGAAACAATCGTTTGATATCGTAATTATAATTAGTAACCCCTGCAGGCCGCCTTACGCAACTGCATTACCCGTTCATTGCACATCCTTAGACACTTTGTTATCCAATTAACAGAAACCGCAGACAGACCATGAACAACAAAATTTATTAAATGCATTTATTGTTTATCTGTATGAATAAATTATTATGTGAGATATGGCATTGGGGTGCGTGGTCGTGGGTAATACCTAACGCTACACCCACAATGGGGTGCGTGGTCGTGGGCAATACCTACCGCTAAACCCACAATGGGTGCGGTGGTCGTGGGTAATACCTACCGCTAAACCCACAACGGGGTGCGTGGTCGTAGGTAATACCTACCGCTAAACCCACAACGGGGTGCGTGGTCGTGGGTAATACCTACCGCTAAACCCACAACGGGGTGCGTGGTCGTGGGTAATACCTACCGCTAAACCCACAACGGGGTGCGTGGTCGTGGGTAATACCTACCGCTAAACCCACAATGGGGTGCGTGGTCGTGGGTAATACCTACCGCTAAACCCACAACGGGGTGCGGTGGTCGTGGGTAATACCTACCGCTAAACCCACAATAGGGTGCGTGGTCGTGGGTAATACCTACCGCTAAACCCACAATGGGGTGCGTGGTCGTGGGTAATACCTACCGCTAAACCCACAATAGGGTGCGTGGTCGTGGGTAATACTAGCCGCTAAACCCACAATGGGGTGCGGTGGTCGTGGGTAATACCTACCGCTAAACCCACACTAGGGTGCGTGGTCGTGGGTAATACTAACCGCTAAACCCACAATGGGGTGCGGTGGTCGTGGGTAATACCTACCGCTAAACCCACAATGGGGTGCGTGGTCGTGGGTAATACCTAACGCTAAACCCACAATGGGGTGCGTGGTCGTGGGTAATACCTAACGCTAAACCCACAATGGGGTGCGTGGTCGTGGGTAATACCTAACGCTAAACCCACAATGGGGTGCGTGGTCGTGGGTAATACATAACGCTAAACCCACAACGGGGTGCGTGGTCGTGGGTAATACCTACCGCTAAACCCACAACGGGGTGCGTGGTCGTGGGTAATACCTACCGCTAAACCCACAATGGAGTGCGTGGTCGTGGGTAATACATAACGCTAAACCCACAATGGGGTGCGTGGTCGTGGGTAATACCTACCGCTAAACCCACAATAGGGTGCGTGGTCGTGGGTAATACTAGCCGCTAAACCCACAATGGGGTGCGGTGGTCGTGGGTAATACCTACCGCTAAACCCACACTAGGGTGCGTGGTCGTGGGTAATACTAACCGCTAAACCCACAATGGGGTGCGGTGGTCGTGGGTAATACCTACCGCTAAACCCACAATGGGGTGCGTGGTCGTGGGTAATACCTAACGCTAAACCCACAATGGGGTGCGTGGTCGTGGGTAATACCTAACGCTAAACCCACAATGGGGTGCATGGTCGTGGGTAATACATAACGCTAAACCCACAACGGGGTGCGTGGTCGTGGGTAATACCTACCGCTAAACCCACAACGGGGTGCGTGGTCGTGGGTAATACCTACCGCTAAACCCACAACGGGGTGCGTGGTCGTGGGTAATACCTACCGCTAAACCCACAATGGGGTGCGTGGTCGTGGGTAATACCTACCGCTAAACCCACAACGGGGTGCGGTGGTCGTGGGTAATACCTACCGCTAAACCCACAATAGGGTGCGTGGTCGTGGGTAATACCTACCGCTAAACCCACAATGGGGTGCGTGGTCGTGGGTAATACCTATCGCTAAACCCACAATGGGGTGCGTGGTCGTGGGTAATACATAACGCTAAACCCACAATGGAGTGCGTGGTCGTGGGTAATACATAACGCTAAACCCACAACGGGGTGCGTGGTCGTGGGTAATACCTAACGCTAAACCCACAACGGGGTGCGGTGGTCGTGGGTAATACCTACCGCTAAACCCACAACGGGATGCGTGGTCGTGGGTAATACCTACCGCTAAACCCACAATGGGGTGCGTGGTCGTGGGTAATACCTACCGCTAAACCCACAACGGGGTGCGTGGTCGTGGGTAATACCTACCGCTAAACCCACAATGGGGTGCGTGGTCGTGGGTAATACCTACCGCTAAACCCACAACGGGGTGCGGTGGTCGTGGGTAATACCTACCGCTAAACCCACAATAGGGTGCGTGGTCGTGGGTAATACCTACCGCTAAACCCACAATGGGGTGCGTGGTCGTGGGTAATACCTACCGCTAAACCCACAATAGGGTGCGTGGTCGTGGGTAATACTAGCCGCTAAACCCACAATGGGGTGCGGTGGTCGTGGGTAATACCTACCGCTAAACCCACACTAGGGTGCGTGGTCGTGGGTAATACTAACCGCTAAACCCACAATGGGGTGCGGTGGTCGTGGGTAATACCTACCGCTAAACCCACAACGGGGTGCGTGGTCGTGGGTAATATCTAACGCTAAACCCACAATGGGGTGCGGTGGTCGTGGGTAATACCTACCGCTAAACCCACAATGGGGTGCGGTGGTCGTGGGTAATACCTACCGCTAAACCCACAACGGGGTGCGTGGTCGTGGGTAATATCTACCGCTAAACCCACAATAGGGTGCGTGGTCGTGGGTAATACTAACCGCTAAACCCACAATGGGGTGCGGTGGTCGTGGGTAATACCTACCGATAAACCCACAACGGGGTGCGTGGTCGTGGGTAATACCTAACGCTAAACCCACAACGGGGTGCGGTGGTCGTGGGTAATACCTACCGCTAAACCCACAACGGGGTGCGTGGTCGTGGGTAATACCTACCGCTAAACCCACAACGGGGTGCGGTGGTCGTGGGTAATACCTACCGCTAAACCCACAATAGGGTGCGTGGTCGTGGGTAATACTAGCCGCTAAACCCACAATGGGGTGCGGTGGTCGTGGGTAATACCTACCGCTAAACCCACACTAGGGTGCGTGGTCGTGGGTAATACTAACCGCTAAACCCACAAAGGGGTGCGGTGGTCGTGCGTAATACCTACCGCTAAACCCACAACGGGGTGCGTGGTCGTGGGTAATATCTAACGCTAAACCCACAATGGGGTGCGGTGGTCGTGGGTAATACCTACCGCTAAACCCACAATAGGGTGCGTGGTCGTGGGTAATACTAACCGCTAAACCCACAATGGGGTGCGGTGGTCGTGGGTAATACCTACCGATAAACCCACAACGGGGTGCGTGGTCGTGGGTTGTAAAAGCCTTTGCTGAATTGCCCCGTTATTTTTATTATCTTTTACATTAAAATACTCTGTAGTTGATTTAATAGGTGTAAGAGACCGTATTATTGCTGTATCGGTGTTTTTTAGAGGATCTAAGAGCTATTTCCTCTGTATGTGTACTGTGAAAGGCATAGTTGATGATTCTATGGCAATTCCGTGACGCAAAAGGTGATAGCTACTCTTGAACAGTAGTTACTATGACGACGGTTAACAGCTGATATTCATACGTGTTGATTTTCTTTGTTCTACGGCATCTCTCAGTTCAGTCAGCCAATCAGAGCATTTTTATGGCTCTTGTACGGAAATTTCCTAGAAATCACGCAATGCGTTATGGGCAGTGTTTACATTCTGTCCTGAGCCAGGAGAGAGCGGCTTGGGAATATTTTGTGCTTTTCTGTTTTAGCCTAACACTAGTAGGCTTAATTATAAGGACATATATCCGTTATCTAACCACACTTAATATCTTACTGACACTGCATACTGTGTAACACTGTGCATACTTTATATTGTTATACTGCTATTTACTGTCGGTTCTTCATAATATGGTTGATGAATTATTATATTTGGAATAACGATAAATAACCCCGAAAACCCAATATTCTTGATATACCGAAGGTAAGAGAGAAAGGTTACATATAACGATTGTGACTTATGTTAAAGTGGTTTGAAGTGAATCTAATGTTATTTGATAGACCCTACATGATTCGGTCTGTGTTCCTTTTATATGTGACTAAAATCAGTGAAGATCGGCAGATTAGTGTGCAGTATTGTGCAGCATTGTGTATGAGTGAGACTGATAACGAAGCATTTCCTAAAGAATGCGCCATATATGTGAATTGTAACTAAGCCATATCGTTGTGAGTAGTTTAAGTCATAACTCTGTTTATATAGATAGAGCGCCACGTCCTAAAGGAACTGTTAATATTCCCCGAAGGTGAATAATATTGTCAGAGATTATATAATACTGTCAGTCGAATAATACATTAGGCTTACATAGCAATACGATTAAGCCGTCGAACCCAATCTCCCGGGTATATCCAGCGGGTGAATGATCGCGCACCGATTGGTTTTGACTAGTGTTGTGAATCAAATACTTGTCAGAGGCTAAAAGTGATTTATTATCTAGAAGACATCCTAATTTGGCGGGTTAAACTGCCAAAGGTCTGAAAGCGCGAACAATAACGGATATTGCTTCTGTATTGCAGTAGGCAATAAAGCTGAAGTACCGGCAACCGGTACCCAGTAGGCCTGACTACCTAACCACCTGGACCGGTACCTACAGCAGTCCAGGTACAGCAGTATTATTCGATTTTGATAATTATATACCGGTAGGCCTTAATAATTAATCAGGGACTGCAGCCCTGGTTTTTTATTGAGATTTTTACTTATTTCTGTCAAGTTTTATTTGTTTGTAGGCAGTATTGAACAGAAGGCGTGTAAGCCTGATCAGATTGTACAGACAATTTGTAGGCTGAGCTGTTGTCTGATTGTTGTTAAGTCTGAACGGATTGCAGTGTGTGTAGATCATCTGTCCGATAAAGAACGGTTAGGAAGTAGGGGCAGCCAAAGCTGTAAGGTAAACCCCCAACTAAAGAATAAGTCGTACTACTGGGTTAGAACGCATACTACCTAATCATTTCGGAGTCTGCATGTCCTGTAGTTTATTTAGGCTTGAGAGTAGTCTGCCATCGTTTAGTCTGTACTTTGTTTGTGTAGTCTGTACAGGTAGCGTATAATATTTATTTAGATAATTTGTAGGCTGGATAGTTGTCTGGCTGTTATTAGGTCTGAACGGATTGCAGTGTGTGTAGAGCCTCTGTCCGATAAAGAACGGTTAGGAAGTAGGGGCAGCCAAAGCTGTAAGGTAAACCCCCAACTAAAGAATAAGTCGTGCTACTGGGTTAGAACGCATACTACCTAATCATTTCGGAGTCTGCATGTCCTGTAGTTTATTTAGGCTTGATAGTAGTCTGTCAGTATTTGGTCTGCATTTTGTTTGAGTGGTTTGTACGCATAGCGTAATATTTATTATTCAGAGTTTATGCGATTATTCGCAACATTCATTCCCCAAGTTTGTTCCTACAATAATTGTGTTTGTTATACATACCGCTATAGTTAAATTAACCCCGGTACTACACGGGCTGCTTGGCGTAGGTAAAGACTGGTGATTTTGTGCACCGGTCACTCCAGCAGATGCCGTGGTTCTTTTAGCTGTTCAAGTATATTTAACTACTGATTATATGTTGTACAAGTACTCGTACCTAATTTAGGGTTTAGTGTACAGTGCTTTCCAAAAGTAATTAGTGTAGACATTATATTTGTGTTGTAAAGTGGTTGATAGGCACGTTCGATTAGCTCTATTAACTTCTAGGTAGGAACACTCCGTGATACATAACGTAGTACCTATAGCGATACGGCTATAGGTCGTCAGGCGGTGGTATTTTCCTATCTGGACAACGCAGTGTATTTACTACTACGTATTATTTTCAAATACCGCAGTACCCTGTCCGTTGTAATAACCAGATTTCTAACCCTTTGTTAGGCTGGTTTGTAGACTTCTTGTAAAATTACCCTGAAAATTCGTATTTTGTGTTTTTTGTAAATTTTTGTGTTTATTTAGAGATTGTAATCTCAACCCAAATTGTACGTAATTTGTAGTATTAAGTAACTTAGTTAAATTAGAATTATTTGTTTTAGTGTCCAACAAGTAGCACTCCACTGAGAGCGCACTGCTTATGTATAGTGACTCCCCAGAAATAATAACATTTATTTCAACATTGACAAAACCCATTAAACGGGTATATATATATTATAAATCAACTCAAACGATTTATAAATAGTAGGCCTGCCATACAACAATTAGGTCTCAA
Organism: Nemertoderma westbladi; assembly: GCA_032718475.1. Classification (NCBI taxonomy): domain Eukaryota; kingdom Metazoa; phylum Xenacoelomorpha; order Nemertodermatida; family Nemertodermatidae; genus Nemertoderma; species Nemertoderma westbladi. The sequence goes on along the minus strand of JAUCBJ010000435.1, from coordinate 19,690 downwards.
TATCAGTTGGACTACTGCTTAAATAACGGCAATAAAGTAAGTTAAAGTAACCAAGTAACCCTTAAAATTCAGAAATTCAGTTATTTAAAATAATTGATATACCGGTATTTACAATAGGCTTATTATATTTATTTCTATAAATTATAGGTTGAAATCATACCGGTATTCTGTAATTAATTCTAGTTTGTAATTATACTTATATATATACACTATAAGTGTAAACTGCATACCGGTATTTACGATAGGCCTATTATCTTTATTTCTATAAATTTAGGCTGAAATTATACCGGTACTTGTAATTAATTCTAGCCCAGAATTATATATACTGCAAACTGTAAGCTGTATACCGGTATTCCCGATAGGCCTATTATATATTTATATATATTTGCGCTAAAATTATACCGGTATTCTGTGATAAACCTAGTCTGTAATAATACTTATATAGTTATATATACTATAAGCATACCGGTATTCTAATATATTATATATATATCATACTACACTGAGTAGCAGTATCGGTAATTAATTACTAGGCTAGCAGTTAATACTGAATTACTAGACTTGCTTGGACTGTAATATAGCAGTAGGCATTCAACTGTGTAAACAAACATGTCTGATACTAAGCAGAACCTGTCAGACAGTTTATTAGATGTAACTATCTGCGACTCAGATAAAGGTGTAGAACCGTCTACACCTAAGTTCAGTTCACCTCCCACTGTGAGGAAGGTCATCCCTCCAGTAGTAATAACAGAACCTAGGCTGGTCCAACATCGTAGGTCTATCATAGGCACTCGAGCTCAGGTCAAGCGGGACCAAAAAGCAGCGGAACAGCAACCACCCGCGAGCCAAGAACTTATTTCTCAGCGGCCCGACAGCTCCAGTAGTGAAGATACTGTAGAACTGACACCCGAGCGCGGAGCAAGGATGACGGATGCGGTTTATTCGGATCCCCTTCTCATCCTTCCTGCAGCCGTACTCACTAGGCTATTGATCGCGGTGGAAGAACACCAGATCGATTGGGCGAGAAGTAAGCGCTCAACTAAAGATAGTTATGCGGGATACACAAAGGAAGAACTGAAATCTATGGTCGAGTCGCAATGGAACTTCCCCGGACCCGGACTCCCGTTTGATTTATCAGAAGCTGCCTGGGAAGACATACACCGGATGGGAGTAGCCAAGGAAACCATCGATCCAGCTGTGTGGAAGAGGTCCGCAGCCAGATACGCACAGGGATTCTTCAGCTCTATGGAGCGAGTAGAAAAACAACTGTTACAACAACCTCAAGGACCTCAAGAGCAGGGACAACTGCTTTATCAAGTTAGAGAAAGAATTCTGCGAATTAGGCTAATATTATCAGCCTTTGAAGAGGCTTCTAAAAGAAGACAAGACACGTCGTTGCAAGTTGCCGTAAAGACTTGGTTTCAACGGGTGAGTCGCCAGGTTCAAGGAATAGCTCAGTGGAAAGATCAGCTGGAGGAGCGCTCAACCCATGGAGAATCAACAGACGCTACTTTTTCCCAAGTGGAAAGTGAAGCGACGGCAGAGAAACCGCATAAGAGGGATGCCATTGACATCTATCTGTCAGACTATCAACGTTTTGTAGGAGATGAAGAGTTGAGGAGAAGGTTAGCGGGACTTAGTCCTAATAGTGAAGGAGCCCAGCGTGTGTTGGATGCAATTGATGTGGATAGGTTAGCGGCGAACCAAGCTAAATTCGATGAACAACTCCGCATCGCTAGAGACCAAGAAGAAAAGGTAAAGAAAAAACGTATAGAAGACAGAAAGATAGCAGCAGTGGCAGAGGCAGAAAGAAAAGCGACCTTGGCAGCGGCAGCAGCAGAAGCAGCAGCAGAGGCAAAAGCGGCAGCAGCGGCAGCGGCAGAGGCAAAAGCGGCAGCGGTGGCGGAAGCAGAACGGAGAGCGGCTGAAGAGATCGCCCAACTGGAGTTGGAAAATCTTCAAGAGAAGCAAGACGACTTCAGTAAACAGTTAACAGCTAGTAATATGCAGATGATGAATCGATCTACTCCCAAAAGACAGGGTTATACATCATCTGAGGAAGGCGATACCACCGACACCGGTCCTACTAATTACCCAACTTTACCCAAATCTACCCAACTTTACCCAAACTTACCCAACTTTACCCCACTTTACCCAACTTTTTACCCAACTTTACCCAAATTTACCCCACTTTACCCAATACCACCCAACTTTACCCAACTTTACCCAATCGAATACCCAACTACCTATCTGCCGACCAGTGATGCAATACAGTAGGCTACAGCAGAAGGCTTACTTACTTACTACAGTACCGGACCAGTAGGCCTACTGTCTGACAGTAGCATTCCAGCAGTCTGTCTGGCAGTTTAATACTGCAGTACTGTAGGAATGGTTTGTATCAGTGTAGGCCTATGCAGCTATGGCTTCATGTTTATAGCTGTATAGTCATACTCCAGTCAGCCATAGTACTTATAATCATAACATCTGAACATAACACATCCAGACATCAATAAAATGATCAATATGGCTGTATGAGGGTGCATTTCGGGGTAGTGATGTTCTATAGAATAGACTTTAGTTTATTGTTTTGGTTAGAATAACGTGCCACTATAACCTGTTCCTTTCCCTAAATTGAGAATTTAACATTCAGGTTGAGATATGCATCAAGTTTCCCTCTGCAGCCTTGCATCCACTCCAATTGCCAATCAGCCATTGGCAGATTGGATATGGTAGATAGGCCTAACTACTGAACTAATTGATTAGGCCTGATGAAGGATTGATGGATTGAAATGATTGGGTAAAGTTGGGTGGTATTGGGTAAAGTTGGGTAAAGTGGATTGGGTAATTGATTGGGTGAAGTTGGGTAAATTTGGGTGGTATTGGGTAAAGTGTGGTAAAGTTGGGTAAAGTTGGGTAAAAAGTTGGGTAAAATTGGGTAAAGTTGGGTGAAGTTGGGTAAAGTTGGGTGGAGTTGGGTAAAGTTGGGTATTTAGTAGGACCCACCGACACTGAAGGCGGAGGAAATCGATCTCGCCTAAGCAGACGTAAAAGAACATTCCACCGTCAGAAATTGCCTGATTTGCCTCCAGCTGTTAGAAGGCAACTAAATAACACCAACTTAGCGAGTACAGAACCCACAGACCAAATAATTACAATAGAGAGACTCCCTACTATAGTAGATGAGCCTGAAATAATTAGGCCTGTTCCCGAAGCTACCCTTTCGGTCGTAGAGACACCTGTACTCCCTGAACCTACCTCTCAATTCCCGTTGCACAGCACTAAGCTACCTGTGCCCAGCAGAACAGCCTATGAGACAGTTCATGCTCTGGACTCCGAGCGGAATGTTCATGATTTGTCGCCCGTTGTCCCTCGTCCGCCCGCTACAACGTTGGCGGATCCCGTTTCGGCGGTTGATTGGGTGGACGAGAGACGGCGGGGGATAGACATTCTCCTCGGAAAGATGGAGGAGAATCAAAGGCGCTCCTCCCAACAGGTCCGAGAGTTAGAAGGGACTGTTCAACAGTTAAAGGGAACTGTAAAGGAAAGTAGGTTAGAGTTGCAGGAAGTGCAGCAAAATATCGCGTTAGAACGCGATAAATTAGTAAATTTACAAAAGGGTATACCACCACCCCTTGTAACAATGTGTCAACCTGTTAGGTCTGAAGTATCTCATGCGCAAGGTGTGGAGCCTACACGCATCTATACTGCTAGCGAAGTAGAAACTCCTATAGTGAACCCTATTAAGGGTAATTATAGACCTGTTGATAATGATATTCCCTATAGACCGGATCATAATCCGAGAAATTTATATACCGATAACTCGATATTAAATAACACGATGGCCCAAGAAAGTTTTACGCGTCAAATGGCTAGAACCGAAGCCCGGCAAGCGGTAAAAGTGGGAGAGATCGTCAAGTTCAATGGAGATGAGATGAAATGGTTACCTTTTAATGAATATTACAAAGATAACATACAGAACTCTGTCCTATCTAATGGAGAGAAACTAAGATTCCTCATCGAGTGCTTGGAAGGATCTCCCAAGTTAATGGCGTTAAAGTTTATTGGACATCCAGACGGATTAAGACAAGTTTGGGATACACTAAACATCAGGTATGGTAATAGGAATAACATAGCTGGGTATTTGTATGCAAAGTTGGTAGCGCCCCGAAAGTTTATTAGCAGCGGAATTATAGAGTTTTCCGATGAGATTCAGGAGATCTGTAGACAATTAGATTGGCTAGGTAAGTCTCATGAGTATCAGAATGCTATGGTTATTAGAGCAGTGGCTTCTACTTTACCGAAGGGTGGAGTAGGTACACGCTGGGATAAGAAAGTGTTATATATGATGGAACAACAACGACGAGACCCTACCATGGCTGATCTCATGTCATTCCTAGATGGAGAAGTGAAATTACAGCTCCTGAAACTGTCCAGAGAGAAGACACCGGAAAACAAGGTAAGTGAAAAACCCGTCTCTAGGAGAAAGGTAACACCAGTGTGTTATACAGACGACGGCGAAAGCCAGACTTCTCAAGGAGAAGATAGCGGGAAAGACACCGATAGATCTTATTACGTAAATAAAATGCCTAAAGATCAGGTAAGTAAATTCAAGTCTCGAACAAATGACAGGAGAGAACAGGTAAGAAAAACTCCTCCTACGTCTCCCAAGAGAATTCAGGTGAGAAAGCCCGAAGAAAAAGCAAGTGTACACAATGTGACTCAGAGTAAGGTGAGTAACATCAAACCGAAATGTGCGCTATGTGACGGGACCCATCGCTTAAATATGTGTGATGAATTTCTAAAGAAATCATTAACTGAGAGACGTGAAGTCATGTGGGATAAGCGGTTGTGTTATAATTGCCTCAGACGAGGACACCAACGGCGAACCTGTTACTCCGACGCAAGGTGTGCAAAGTGCGGTGCGAAACATCATATCTTGTTGCACACTGAATTCGAGCGAAATAGTCCGAGTCAGGTGAGTGATTCCGAACTACATGTCCAATTTAGTGATGTGAACGACACTGATCAATCTGAGATGGAAGGATTCTATACGGACGAATTCTCTGACCAAAACGAATCCTGTTACTTAATAAACACCACCGCAGTGTATCGAGCACTCATGTATGAGAAAGACACAGACAGCGACCTCACCCTAACTACTTCAGATCAACAACAATCTTGGAAAGCGCCAACTTCAAATGTAGGAATCCGAGAATTTCCTGTAGTCCAGTTACGGGTCCACGGACCTCAGAAGAGCTATATAGTGAACGCCCTCCTAGACTCCGGCAGCACATTAACATTCATCGATAAAGAACTAGCCGAAGACATCTTTGCTGGACAACCCAAGTTCCGAACCAAGCTAAACATGTCAGGGATCATGCAGGTTTGGAAATCTGCTGTGGCTGCCGACTATTATATAGGTGAGTTGTCCACTCCACAGGATAAACTAGGAGAACACAGTATAAGGTCAGTCAAAATGGTGGCAATAAAGAACTTCGCTACCACCCAAGTGGAACCTTATAATTGGGACGAAGATGATCATGCCCAACAACTTAACATTCCTAGATTCGACACCGATTATCCTGGAGTACAAATATTAATCGGTCAAAACGCGCATGAGGCGCTGGAGACATTGGAGAAACGACCTGCTCAACCGCAACCACTTCAGACCTATGCGGTAAGAACTAGAGTAGGTTGGTACCTTACTGGACCTTCCCGAAGAACGCTCAGAGAAAGACTGCTTCAAGATCGCGTCTGCCAGGTGAGTGAATGGGAAGATGATACTAGTGAGGGAGACGACCCAACTGAGGGAACAACATACTCCTCAGATAATGACGATATTAGCTCCAATGTAGATCAATGGAGATATTGCCCCAAGAAGTTTAATCCAACTGACATCGCTTCCAGAGGAGCAACTCCTCAAGAACTGACAGATACTACAGACCGGTTAGGTGAACCCGACTTCCTGAGTAAGGAGGATGAATGGCCTCCCCATCTTACTCCGACTGAGATTAGACCAGCCAAGGGAGCGGAGAAAGTCAAACCTAAAACCCGGACGGGTGGATCGGAGTTATTTGAACCCGGGATAGATCTGTCGGTATTACATATTGCCAGGGACGACGCCGTGGATCTGGACCTCCCCACCGCGAGTGGATCCTTCATGAAAATCAGAGAGAGCGATTGGAGCTCTGGAACATCAGACGTCTTGCAGGGACTCTCACCTCTCCTGCAGGGAGCGTCGGACCACTATAGCTCCTGGAATCGGCTTTGTAAGGCCGTCGTGTACCTAGAGCGATGTTTCTATCGTCACTATTCCAGGACGAAGAGGAAACCTGGAATTGTATTCGGGATGCAGCGACTCAATCACCCAGTCGGTCGTTTGTGTTTACCGGAAGGGAATGGAGGACTCTCCGGAAACTGTGGAAGGCAAGATTCTCTTCCCACGACCACCTCCCTAATCCTTCAAACATCTAGGGACTCCATAACGTAACAACATATGGAGTGGGTGTGTGACTCTATTATTTTGTATTTGTTTTATTTTTATATTTATGTATGTATTATTATGTAATTTTATTTTAATCGTTTTATTTAATTTTATTTAGTAGTGTGGTATTTTAGAGATTATTTAGTAGATTAGTGCAATATATATTCGCGTTTATTATTTAATTACGTATATTATATATTTAGTGCGACGGCGAGAAATAATTATTTTTCTCTTTCCTTACTGCCCGTATCATATTATAAATACGTGACTACAGTAAGATGAAATATCCGTACTTATTAAAGTGCAATAAAGCCACTACTATATTTAAGTATTATTGGTAGGCAGAGTATTAGGAATGCAAAGTTCAGATCCTCGTGTCTCGGCTAAACCAAGCTCTGGGTAGACCTTGGAAACGACTTGCCTCTTCACACTGACATTGCTTCGTGCGATATTGCTCTCATACCGTATATTAAATAATACATATAGTAGCGTGATGTCCCTCTAACAGTAGCGTGAAACGCAAATAAATCTGTTAAACCTTTTGACCATCTGTAATTCTAGTCGATTAAGATATCGCGGCACCCACCGATATACTTGAAAGACAAATTCTAGAATCAGTGGTTAACGTCCCCAGACAAGTTCTGGAATAAATCGGTGCCCATCTCAAATATTAATTATTTAATATTTGCAAATCTAATAAATCAAAATCTGTAAAATTCAGATCCTTCAACAATTCTAGTCAATTAAGATATCGTAGCATTTACCGATATTCTTAAAAGGACAATTTTCATAGAATTAAGGATCTTGTGTCCCCAGACATGTTCTAGACTCAAAATATGTCCATTTAATTATCAAATAATAAAATTTCAGGGAATAAATTTAAATTCATGCCTTTTAATGAATTTAATAAATTGCCATTTTTACGCAATTTATAACATTCCCAAAATTCCATTAATTAATAGATCAAGGGAGCGGAGATTTGTCTTATTATGAGTATGAGTGTGCGAAAGTCTCCCAAACATGGTCAATAGCCGATAAAATTCATAAAGTCATGTATCAAACAGGACATTGACTATTAAAGAATTACTATTAAATAACATCCCAGATCTGTATGCATGGGAATTACTCTAATTCTACCGCTAGCTTTGCATAATGTCACCATGGCAACAACCACGCTAGAATTAGAATTGAGTTAAAAGAACAATAGAAAGCTTGTCCCATTGAATAGCATAGGGAATAAATAGCGCACTGCTAGTATCCAAGGATACATAATAATACAGTGACATTCTGGAAGGCATTGACTAACGGACAAATGGCCCGAATGTGCGTAGTTGTGACCAGTTGTGTGGTATTTGTGAGTTTATAGGTGAATGTTACTGCTAAAGTGTGTTTACAGTAGCTAGTCGCAATCGTGAAAGTAACCTAACTCTCCAAGGAAAACCTGAAGTACATCTAAGACTTTGGGACGGACAGTGGAGTGACTTGTGCCGGTTGTCGTTGTCGTTGTGCGGCTACGTCTTTGGCGAAAGTACAGCGGCGACGACACATCGGCGCTGAGGATCTCGCACTGTCCGGGGGCTGATTGGGGTAGGCAGCGACGCCCGCTCGCCTAAATATAAACTCATTATAATATGGATAAATTTATATAGCAGATATGATTGAGTTGATAGAAGATGATCTTGGTATCAGGGAGCGATATACTCTACCTTTACAAGCGTTTGTTGATAGCTTGATACACGGCGACGCTGGTCCAACTGCTGCGGAGGACGATGATCGTTATATCGAACCGCCAATGTCCCAAGAGCAGCTCACGCGTGAGTTGGACTATAAGAAATTCACCGCTCGCTATACGCATCGTAATGGTACGTATGTGGACTTCTTAACTACTGGTCATCCTATCGATTTACACGATACGGACAATGTCGACACCAAAAGGGAAATGGTACGATTGAAATATCCTACCCAGCGGAGGCGGAATGATAAACCGAGAATGGAACACGAGAATTCTATTCGAAACAGACTCGAAAGAGAAGACGTTGAGGAGCCGGATAAACGCAGTGACTTCAACGATTATCTGGAATTCCTGATAGAAACATATCTCAATATTGCCAGTCAACAAAATCTAGAAACTCGATATCCTCAAGGTATACATCATGACCGCATGGTAGAACTCAAACGGCTCGATTCCCCTATGATGTATCTTACCGCCGATCGACCGCTACCTGTTGTACCGAATAGCTTCGAACGGATGGAGGAATATTGTAAGCTGGAGAAAGATCACTCGCGTTTCCCCTACAAGACGTACGTTTTTGGGTATTATTGCGATGAATGCCCAAGACCCAACCAACAAACGGAAAGACATAAACATCCGCGGAGACGTTGCTTTAAACACGGTTTTACTCGCTATACTTACGGGAGTTTCGAGCGAAACTTGTTCAATGTATCACCTACGCTCGTTCGACTCAGACGATCCTTAAATAAACCAATGATCAGAGTTTCGGAATACTCGATCAGAGCTCCTCATTCCCTAGTGAGACCTCAGACTCTTGATCCTATTAGTATGACGGATCCTCCCGAGCTGTACTCACTGCTCAAAGATCTAGTGTTACCTGAACGATTAGTCGGTGGCACCCCAGTTGTGGGTTTCTTAGATATTAGCCCATCCTACCTAGCCGGATTGGGACGCGGACATTTAATATCGCCATTTAACCCTTACCATCGTCCCGGCTTGACACGATATAACCTGTCACCAGAGTGGCGGAGAACGTTGTACCAAACGAGTTAAACGCTATTCTACAAAGATCAGAAAGGAAACCTACGTTTGTTCAGATAAACGTAAGTTGTAACAGCAAGTCCAAGCGATAAACGAATTGTCTTTGTCTCAGTTCGATTGTGAAATCCAGAATCTCTAAGAAGATATCGCACTTAGACAACCCCATTCTCTGCGAGAGTTTTTGGATGAACGTATCCAGCTACGAGCGGAGGAAAATCAGCTCGAGGAGAAGCATATCGAAACGGCGGATACCCCGACCATAATCCTACACCTTCTGATGCAATCATATTGCACCCTTCACCCAGGATTTATAGCCCTCCTAGTAAAGTAGATAGATAGATAGATAGATTTATTTATACATTATGTAAAAACAATAACAAATACACCAAACAATGTACCGGTATAAAGGTATTGTCCAACATAACATATAGGATTACCCCTAAAGCTTTGCAGCTTATTTCCAAGAGGGTCCTTTATGTTACTTGGTTACAAATACAATATTACACTACGCTAACCTAAAACCAATATAAAACGTAATTACACTATGTACATGTACAACTTTACCGAGAGCGTGACAACGCCCGACTCAACGATAAAGATGTAATGTACAGAACAATTTATTATAAAACGTAATTACAGTATAAATAGTAAATAATTAATAAACTAATAACTTACTGTAGGACTATTGTACCTATTTTTACATTGCACACGGAGATGAGATTTAACTGCAGATTTAAAAGAATGTTGATTATTTAGGTTTTTAATTTCATTAGGCAGAGCGTTCCAATTTTTTATGCCGTTAAAAAAGAAAGTATCAGATTCAAAGGATTTACAATTCGGGAGGTAGAAGTTTGAAGCACTAGCTCTGGTACTGTAAGAGTGTGTATCGCGTACTCTGTTGAATTTTTGTTTTAGGTAATTGGGACATTTACCATTATACACTTTATGCACATGGTTAAGGCGTAGCTGCTTAACTCTACTATCTAAGTTAAGTAGTCCAGATTCAGAAAAGTCATCTGGAGTTAGGTGGTGCCTAGGTTTGTAGTCTTTAATAAATCGTACTACTTTATTCTGAGCTACTTGTAATTTACATTTAAGCTGTTTGGTTAAGCCTTCATACCAAGAAGAGCACGCATAGTCCATGTGACACTGTATTAAAGAAGAGCAAAGTAACTTGCGGGAGTCGGTGTTCAAACTATTTTTATTTCTGTATAGAAACCTAAGCCTACTGTTAACTTTCGAGAAAATATTTTTCACTGTACTTTCTCCTGATAAGCAGTTATCCAATGTGGCGCCTAAATATTTAACTTCCTTTTTATTTTCAATCTTATGTCCATTACTAGTGACTTCAAACTTAGTTACCTTCTTTAACTTTCTTTTGGAACCAAACAAAATACTTTCAGTTTTACCGTAGTGAATGGATAGCTTATTATCAACCAACCACTCATTACAGGATTCTAGAACTGCACTTAACTTTTGGGAAATATGGATAGGATCTTTATGAGAGAAAATAAGAGCACTGTCGTCGGCATATAAAATGAGTTTAAAATCGGGATCTATACTACTTATCATATCATTTACATAGCATACAAAAAGCAGAGGACCTAATATACTACCTTGCGGTACACCACAGGTAATCTCTTGTACAGTAGACAGCGATTTGCTAATGACTACAGTTTGACCTCTGTCTGACAGGTAGGACTTGAACCAGTCTATAGAACCTACACCCATCAGGCCTAACTTACCAAGCAGAATTTCGTGATCTACAGTATCGAAAGCCTTTTGTAGGTCCAACATTACCATACCAGTATATAAACCCTTTGCGTTATTACATCTAATTGTATCAGTTAAGTTAATAAGGCAGGTGTCTGTAGAATATGATTTACGAAAACCGGACTGAAGTTCATAGATCAGATTTAGCCTACTAAGATGTGCCTCCAGCTGTAGAAAAACAGAACGTTCTAGAATTTTAGATACAATACTTAAGATACTAACAGGTCTGTAATTACAGGGTTCTACTTTACTATTCTTTTTATACAGAGGAACAACCTTAGCTAATTTCAGTTCGTCTGGTACTACATTATCTACGATAGAGTAATTAATAATAAAAGTAATAGGCACTTTAAGTACTTCAGCACCATCCTTAAGAAAACGGGCAGGTATTAGATCTAGACCGGTACTTTTTGAGGCTGATAGGCTAAGTAGATTTTTAAAAACGAAATCCTCAGAAACGGGTTTTAAAAATAACTTTTCTGAATTTTGTAACTTTTCTAAATAAAAATTATTTAGAGTTTCGGACCCTATACTATATTTATTACTTGGTAACGGTAACTTCTTAACTAAATTAGAGGCAACATTAGTAAAATAATTATTAAATAAATTACTAACTAGAGTATGATCATGAATCAGCTCACCGTTATCTTGCAGAACAATATTCGATTTAGATTTAAGGTTTTTATAACCTAAAGATTTTAGGGTAGACCATAGACTTTTTGGATTATCTTTATTCTCACTTATTTTGTTGTACAAATATTCAGATTTAGCTTTTTTTATTTCCCGTTGGACAAGGTTTCTATATTTGCAGTAATTATTATAATACAGTAAAGTAAAGTACAGTACAGTAAAGTGGCTCCCCCCAAAGAGAAAAGGACTCTTGCTAGCCTCAAAAAACTGCGTAAACGCCGTCTGCGTAAGAAAGACTAACTGTTTAGAGTATTTTTATATTTTAGAAACTGTGATTTGTTATATTTTATAGACTTAAATCCCATTTTCTGGGAGCGGTGTAAAAGCTTTTGCGTCATTAACCGGTTATTTTCCCTTAAAGTACTCTGTAGTTGGTTTGCCAGGCATAAAAAGGCCGTGTCCTTGCTGTACTGGTGTTTTAGAGGACATAAAAGTCATTTCTTATGTATTTGTACTGTATATGTACTTTAGAGGACATAATCCGCAATCTCGTGACGCGATAAGCTGGATACTCTTGAAAACAGTGTCGCTACCATGACGACGGCTAACAGCTGATATTGCCACGTCGACGTTTCTTTGTTTCTTTGTTCTCTCGTTGTTCGGTTGACCAATCAGAGCGTTTGTTGTCTCTGTGTTGGAGGTGTATACAGAGGCTCAGTAGTTCAGTGTTATGTTTTTGCCCAGAGCCTAAGAACCGGCTTTTGGCACCTCAGTGTTTTCAGTTTTTTAGTCTTACACTAGTAGGCTTAATTATAAGGACATATATCCGTTATCATAACTATACATAACATACCATACCTAATCAAACAACCTGTGCATACTTTTATATTGTTATACTGCCATTGTTTACTGTCAGTTCTTCATAATATGGTTGATGAATTATTATATTTGGAATAACGATAAATAACCCCGAAAACCCAATATTCTTGATATACCGAAGGTAAGAGAGAAAGGTTACATATAACGATTGCGACTTATGTTAAAGTGGTTTGAAGTGAATCTAATGTTATTTGATAGACCCTACATGATTCGGTCCGTGTTCCTTTTATATGTGACTAAAATCAGTGAAGATCGGCAGATTAGTGTGCAGTATTGTGCAGTATTGTGTATGAGTGAGACTGATAACGAAGCATTTCCTAAAGAATGCGCCATATATGTGAATTGTAACTAAGCCATATCGTTGTGAGTAGTTTAAGTCATAACTCTGTTTATATAGATAGAGCGCCACGTCCTAAAGGAACTGTTAATATTCCCCGAAGGTGAATAATATTGTCAGAGATTATATAATACTGTCAGTCGAATAATACATTAGGCTTACATAGCAATACGATTAAGCCGTCGAACCCAATCTCCCGGGTATATCCAGCGGGTGAATGATCGCGCACCGATTGGTTTCGACTAGTGTAGTGAATCAAATACTTGTCAGAGGCTAAAAGCGATTTATTATCTAGAAGACATCCTAATTTGGCGGGTTAAACTGCCAAAGGTCTGAAAGCGCGAACAGCACCGTTATACTTACTATTGTGGCTGCACCTAGCACCGTTATACTTACTATTGTGGCTGCACCTAGCACCGTTATACTTACTAATGTGGCTGCACCTAGCACCGTTATACTTACTATTGTGGCTGCACCTAGCACCGTTATACTTACTAATGTGGCTGCACCTAGCACCGTTATACTTACTAATGTGGCTGCACCTAGCACCGTTATACTTACTAATGTGGCTGCACCTAGCACCGTTATACTTACTATTGTTGTAATTTTATTACAGGTTGTCAGTAGTCACGAAAGTGGAAACGTTCTCATAGCGAAAAGAATCCACGAAAAAATACTAGAGATTGTTTTCCACGTCAAATCCGATCAGGTAAATGAGAATGGTTGTGTGCCATTATCATTGTATGCAACGAGTTACTACTGGCCTCCTTCTATGCTACTGCCCATTGGACTCCGGCTTTGCTACTGGCTTCTCGATGAATCTCAAGGTCCGATTATTTAGAGCAGCAGTAGTTCCAGTACTCCTCTACGGGAGTCCATGCTGGGCTCTAACTGCAGAGGACACCAAATCTCTGGATAGCACATTCACAAGAATGCTACGCCGGGTTCATTGTGTCAAGTACAATGCACACATCTCCAACCAGACACTATATAACATTGGAGGTGTCTCATTGGTTCCCCCAAGCTTGACACTAGAACAAAATCGCCTCCGCTTTGCAGGACATTGCTTTCCGTGAGGACCAGCCATTGCACTTTATGTTACTGTTTATTGTTACTTTTCATTATTTTAAAGTTATTATAGTCGGTACTATTTTTTTTATTATTAATTATTAATCATAATTCCCTCCATATTTTCAGGCTGCTGGTGAGATCCAAGAAGAATGGATTGTTGCTGCTAAGGTGATCAACGAGGTGTTTACAATAATCTATCTGGTATTGATGTTGGGGTCAACTGGATTGCTGTTACTATTGGCCTACTTAGAGGGGGAGGGGGATGCATCTACAGCTATGGATGAACTCGGTATCATTGACAATGGAGGAATTTAGTTTAATTTGAGATAATAATATAAACAAAGGATTGATATTATATAATGTGCATACTGTAAATTATATGTCGTTTTATATTATGATGATGTTACTTTTTAAATAATTTCATACCTTGTCAATGAAACTAGTAATAATTTTAGTTAACCCTGTAAAATTAAGTACATCATTTGAATATTAATGTAAAATTACATTGGAACACTTTTGTTATAGCAATATTAATACAGTAATGTGGCACTACCTGTAGCCTATTCATCAATTAGTTGAAGGTGTAATATTATGGTTTTGTTCAGAATGGAAAAAATGAGAAAGCGCGTCACCGGAGGTTGAACCAGCGCTAAACTTACGTTCCAGCCTATCAGGCCTCATCAGTAGCGCTAACCAGTTCAGCCACTTGTCCCTGACATTCACTCTCCCACCTAATCCACTTCTATTGAACGGGCAGTCTTAAGTTGCATATCCTATCTTAACAGCGGACCTACCGGCCTCAAGTATGTTAGAGTGAAACAGGAGGGAAGTACAAATAAATAAATATTCAGCTCGAGTATTGCTGCCAGGTGATATTAATTAAATAAATTGGAGATGAGCTGTTGCAACTGTAATTAAAGGTGTAATATTATGGTTTTGTTCAGAAATGGAAAGAATGAGAAAGCGCGTCACCGGGGGTTGAACCAGCGCTGGGTTTGTAGAGTGGGTTTGTAAGCCCCGTCAACTAAATAAGTCATTGACTTATTTATTGTACTACAGTGGCTACTACAGTGGCTAGGGCACCTAGGGCTACTACAGTGGCTACTACAGTGGCTAGGGCACCTAGGGCTACTACAGTGGCTACTACAGTGGCTAGGGCACCTAGGGCTACTACAGTGGCTACTACAGTGCCTAGGGCACCTAGGGTACTACAGTGGCTACTACAGTGGCTAGGGCACCTAGGGTACTACAGTGGCTTCTACAGTGGCTAGGGCACCTAGGGCTACTACAGTGGCTACTACAGTGCCTAGGGCACTGTAGTGCCCTAGACTCACTTGAGTATGCTATTGAGTATGCTAATTTGATATCTAAATTTCCACCTGATAAAAGGCAAGCACTTCGTCACCAATTATTTCAACAAATTCTATGTCTTATGTCACCGGTTAACTGTGCCTCCCTAGAACTCCGTAATCGAACTGCTCCAGCCAACTGAGTTGGCTATGGATATCGTGGAGCTATACCACCGTTTAGAAGCGAAATCTTTCACCGAATCCTGCAAAAAGCGTTTAAAGAGAATTAATGAAACAACAGTGACTACTTCTCCTTCAATAGACCAACTTCGCTTGGATCTGATTCACACTACCGCAATACTTCAAGGTCGCTTTAGCAAAGTGGAGCATAATTACGACCTTCTAAAACAGGACTTTAGTAATATGGTAGATGAGCTGCATCATGAAAGACGGACAAAGATTACCCTGCAACAACAACTGCATGCAATATGCTTCACTGAGGCTCAGACTATGCCTCACTGAGGCAGTGAGGCACAGACTATACCTCACTGAGGCACAGACTATGTCTCACTGAGGCACAGACTATGCCTCACTGAGGCATAGACTATGCCTCGCTGAGGCACAGACTATGCCTCGCTGAGGCACTGAGGCACAGAATATGCCTCACTGAGGCTCAGACTATGCCTCACTGAGGCACTGAGGCACAGACTATACCTCACTGAGGCACTGAGGCACAGACTATGTCTCACTGAGGCACAGACTATGCCTCATTGAGGCACTGAAGCACAGACTATGCCTCACTGAGGCACTGAGGCACAGACTATGCCTCACTGAGGCACAGACTATGCCTCACTGAGGCACAGACTATGCCTCACTGAGGCACTGAGGCTCAGATTAAGGGTCTAAGGCCTTCAAGCTGATCATTTGCTTGGTTTTCTAATTAGAAGGTCGTGAGTTCGAACCCTAGAAGCATTATTATTTTTTCCTAGCTCTTGGCTGACTCTAGTGTACACTAGCTTCGACTCTCCCAGCAGTAGTGATAGTATGCAACCATGGGAGTTAATGCGCTGTCTTATGAGTAAAGGCCAACAGATTAGACTTCAGGTTGCCTCTGTTGGTTCACTCTTCTTAACTTTACAAAAGAGTTTGCAAGCACAAGTTCAATTCCAACTAAAGCTCTATATATATTGCACTGAAGTGGAATACTTTAGATGTTGGGGGATTCTGGTTTACGAGGGATATTTGAATGGTGAGTATAATATCCTTGGGAGTTAGTGTGGCGTTAACTCACCATGGATGGGCTTTACCCCTGAAACGAAAAACAGGAAAAAAAGAAATTAAGCGTGTACTCGCATCTGCTCTCTCATTGGCTGCTTTACTCGCATCTGGTTTCTCATTGGCTACTCCAAACTAAGTTTCCTCTATAAAGACCCTTGTTTACTGCTTTCCCATTCATTATATATACTAGCAATTGCGCGCCTTAGGCGCGCACTTGCTAGTTCCAATTTTATACAACCGATAAGCCGAGTTCGTAATTTGATTCGACCATTTTGACCTCAGAAATTTTGGTATGCCTACCGAGTGTGTCATCCGAGTTTGAGCAGCCACCCACTTTTCATTAGTGTATGGAACTTCTTTACAAAAAGCAGAAGCAAAGTAAATTTAAAAAATATATAAAGTAGTATATCGATCTAGACACTTTATATTCGAATATAAAAAAGAGTAATATACTGGCAGCACATTATCGTTGTAAAAGCTTTTGCGTAATTAGCCGGTTATTTTCCCCGCAAAGTACTCTGTAGTTGGTTTACTGGGCATAAAAAGGCCGTGTCCTTACTGTCCTGGTGTTTTAGAGGACATAAAAGTCATTTCTTCTGTATGTGTACTTTAGAGGACATAATCCGCAATTTTGTGACGCAATAAGCCGGATACTCTTGAAAACAGTGTGGCTACCATGACGACGGCTAACAGCTGATATTGCCACGTCGAACATTTCTTTGTTCTTTGTTCTCTCTTTGTTCGGTCGACCAATCAGAGCGTTTTTTGACTCTGTGTTGGAGGTTGGATACAGAAACTCAGTAGTTCAGTGTATATGTTTTTGCCCAGAGCCTAAGAACACCGGCTTTTGGCACCTCCGTGTTTCAGTCTTTAGCTTAACATTAGTAGGCTTAATTATAGAACGTATATCTGTTATCTAAACATATCATACATATCTTACTTAACATTACTGCTTTTGCTGTCGGTTATTCATTATATTTGTTGATGGAAGATTATATTTGGAATACTGATCAATAGTCAGACACCCCAATCTTCTTGATATACTAAAGGTTAGAGAGACCGGTTACAGATAAACGATTGCGACTTATGTTAAGTGGTGTGAAGTGAATCTAATGCTATTTTATAGGCCCTACATGTATTGTCTGTTATTCTCTTTGTATGTGACTAAAATTAGTGAAGGTCGGCAGATTGGTGTGCAGCATTGTGCAGCATTGTGTATGATTGTGACTGATAACAAAGCATCTCCTAAAGAATGCACCATATACGTGAATCTATAGCCATCTCATTGCGTCTGGTTTAAGTCATAACTCTGTTTACATATTTAGAGCGCCACGTCCTAAAGGAACTGTTAATATTTCCCGAAAGTGAATAATATTTGTCAGAGATTATATATTGCGATCAGTCGAATAATACAGTAGGCTTACACCATCAATCATTAAGCTTCCGAATTCAGTCTCCCGGGTATATCCAGCGGGTGAATGATTGCGCATAGACTGGCTTCGGCTAATGTAGTGTATCAAATACTCGTCATAGGCTAAAGACTATCTATCATCTAAAAGACATCCTAATTTGGCAGGTTAAACTGTCAAAGGTCTTAAAAGCGCAAACAATAACAGATATTGCTTCTGGATTGCGGCGTAAGCAATCAAGTCGAAAGTACCGGTCGACCGGAAACCTGTAGGCCTGACTGCCTGATCACCCGAACCGGTACTTACAGTACAGGTACAGCAGTATTATTCGATTTTGATAGTTATATACCGGTAGGCCTTAATAATTAATCAGGGAGGGCCCGCCCTGGTTTTTTATTGAGATTTTACTTATTTCTGTCAGTTTTATTTATTTGTAGGCCAGTATTGAGCAGAAGGCGTGTAAGCCTGCTCAGATTGTACAGATAATTTGTAGGCTGGACTGTTGTCTAACCGTTGTTAAGTCTGAACGGATTGCAGTGTGTGTAGAGCATCTGTCAGATAAAGTGCTAGTTAGGAAAGTAGGGGCTTCAAGTGCTGTGAGGTAAACCCCCGTGAAAGAATAAGTCGTACTACTGGGTTAGAACGCATACTAACTAATCATTTCAGAGTCTGCATATACTGTAGTTTATTTAGGCTTGATAGTAGTCTGCCAGCGTTTGGTCTGTACTTTGTTTGTGTAGTCTGTACGGGTAGCGTATAATTTTATTTAGATAATTTGTAGGCTGGATAGTTGTCTGACTGTTGTTGGGTTTGAGGAAATTTCGGTGTGTGTAGAGCATCTGTCCGATAAAGTGCTAGTTGGGAACGTAGGGGCTTCAAGTGCTGTGAGGTAAACCCCCTGTGAAGGAATAAGTCGTACTACTAGGTTAGAACGCATACTAACTAATCATTTCGGAGTCTGCATATACCGTAGTTTGTTTAGGCTTGATAGTAGTCTGTCAGTATTTGGTCTGCATTTTGTTTGAGTAGTTTGTACGCGTAGCGTAATATTTATTATTCAGAGTTTATGCGATTATCCGCAACATTCATATCCCCAAGTTTATTCCTACAGTAATTGTGTTTGTTATACATACCGTTATAGTTAAACTAACCCCGGTACTACATCAGGGCTGCTCGGCGTAGGTAAAGACTGGAGATTTTGTGCTTTGGTCACTCCGGCAGATACCGTGGTTCTTTTAGCTGTTCAAGTATTTTTAACTACTGATTATTTGTTGTACAAGTACTTGTACCTAATTTAGGGTTTAGTGTACAGTGCTTTCCGAAGGTAATTAGCGTGTAGGCAGTATATTTGTGTTGTAAAGTGGTTAATAGGCACGTTGGTTCTGGTAGACCGCGGTAATTAACTTCTGGGTAGGAACACTCCGTGATACATAACGTAGTACTTATAGCGATACGGCTATAAGTCGTCAGACGGTGGTATTTTCCTATCTGGACAACGCAGTATATTTACTACTGTTTATTATTTTCAAATACCGTAGTACTCTGTCCGTTGTAATAACCAGATATTCTAACCCTTTGTTAGGCTGGTTAGTAGACTTCTTGTAAAATTACCCTAAAAATTCGTATTTGTGTATTTGTAATTTTTTTGTGTTTATTTAGAGATTGTAATCTCAACCCGAATTGTACGTAATTTGTAGTATTAAGTAACTTAGGTAAATTAGAATTATTTGTTTTAGTGTCCAACAAGTAGCACTCCACTGAGAGCGC
>JAUCBJ010000434.1:0-119297 GCA_032718475.1 Nemertoderma westbladi | reverse complement strand
TTTTATTTGAGAGTATAATCACCTATCTGGAATGGTCTTGGGACGTTAGTGCCCGCGGGCACTAATGTCTCAGTACCTTTAGTGCCCGCGGTCACTTAGTCGCATTATCGCGGGCACTAATGTCCCATGGGACGTTAGTGCCAGCGAGACGTTAGTGCCCGCGAGACATTAGTGCCCGCGAGACATTAGTGCCCGCGGCCCGCCTAGCGACTTAGTTAGTATATGTAATAAATACAACAGGCCAGGAAGACATTTCCCGCTTCTTTAGTTCCTGCTGATGCAAACGAGTCGTTACTTTCTTCAAACTTCTAAGGTAATTTCCAGTCTTTAGTTCCCGCATCTCGTTATTTAACATTTTAATTTCAACTTGGATCTTTTATGATTAAAAAATATATTAACCTCAGTTAGACATGGTAGCATTTATATTATTTGGTTTTGCGGTAAAGTTTTCAAGGAATGAGGATTAAGCAACAGCGTTTGATTGTTTATAAGTAACCTACTTTTGATTGAGTATACTTAATTTGTTGAACTTTACTGGAGACAGTGTGTAATAAAAAAACAAGGTGCAGTACTACAGTATAATCGTCGGAGGACGCACTAACCAATATATTTTAGTAATTAATTATGATTTCAAGAAAATACTCTGTCGACTGTCTGACATTTTGTCGACGATTTAAAAGTAAAGTAGTACTTTTAGTTAATTAAATTAGGGAATTAATTAGAATTAATGTAATTAGTGTATGTTAATGGACGAACTTTGGTTGAATGGGGTATAAGTAAGAAGAAATACGGATTGCCTTATACTAACTTCCTTCCAAATGGGGACAATGCTGGGGCACTAACGTCTCACTTGCAGACAAGGTCCTCGGGCACTAACGTCTCACTTGCAGACATGGTCCTCGGGCACTAATGACTCGCGGGCACTAACGTCTCACTTGCAGACATGGTTCCATGGCACTAATGACTCGCGGGCACTAAAGTCCTGAGACATTAGTGCCCGCGGGCACAAGTGCTCGCGGGCACTAACGTCCCCCAATCTCTGGAATTGACATGATTTAGGCAACCCAAATCAACATTATTGGCAATTAGGATTGAAATTGAAATAAATTATATTGGACGTCTGTCTGGGATAAATAAATGAATGGTTCTCAATATCCCGCGTTTGGAATTATTAACAAAGTCCCCCCCCCCCCCCCCCCCCCCCCCCCCCCCCCCCCCCATTCCACCATATTGTCATGGTGTTTACTCCCAATCACCATCCTCTTTCGGGTAACCAAAGACAGCCACGTCATTCACTTTATTATACCTCACAAAGCGAACAATTAGTAAACGAAATTTAGAGGTTGTAATATGAATTTTATTGACTTACGCCCAATAAAGGGAGATGCACACAATCCACAATCAAATGTAACATTTAAGGGATAATAATCTGAACAAGATATGGGTAAGAGGCGCCACGCAAAGCCAGAAACATGAAATAGATGAGCATCATTTTGAGAAGTTGCATCGATTTGTGACAGGCCATACTTTGGTACATGTGATGGGGGGGGGGGGGGGCTGGACACAAATACCGTCCCGGCGAAATAATAGTTCGCCTTTGTTAAGTTATAAATTTAGGGAAAGGAGCAGGTTACAGTGGCACGTTTTTCTGATCTCAAGTTTTGTTTGGGTCAAAATTCCCCCCCCCCCCCCCCCCCCCCCCCCCTCATCTGAATAATTTATACGCCTTCGCTCATGAATTTTAATAAACCACATTTAAGCATTACGATAGAAATGCTTATGGATGATAATGATTACTACTGCTATTACCTCAGGTGGAGAAGCTATTTGTGTCACGGCACTAATAATTCATATATATAATGTATTAAGTTGTTTCTGTTACTGGTGATTGAACTTTATATTAGTGGTGGGTAGTTTCCACATTTTGTTTAACATTATGCCTATTAGTGGTGGGTAGTTTCCACATTTTGTTTAACATTATGCCATAAATGGAACTCAAACTATTAGAAGGCATTCATTCACTCGTCCACATCCACCTGCAGACATACAAAGTCATATAGGCTATGTATGCTGCGGAGGAAATACTTGAATGAGCTAAGGAATAATTAATCAATAATTATTGTGGGATTATGTTTGTGTATACCTATTAAAAATAATACCAATATGTTACCAGGGTAACCTCTTCTTCTATTATTATTAGGATTTTAGCAACAGAACACAATTCGATTAACCGGTACCGTCAGATGGAAGCTTACATAATGAATCATTAAGTGTTCGTCCGTACACCTGTCCGGACACAATATGGATTCCGTTAAATTATACTGAGTCCATGATTGTCTGTAATATTAAAAAACTTGGGAGATCGCGAGGGTTGCTATAAATGTCTTTAGTCAATATAATAAGTCTTTCAGTCAAGCTTTCAACTACGCCACTCTATAAATACCAAAGTTGTGTGGTTGTTTATGATTTATAGTGTTAATGTATTGTAATACATACCATCTTTCTTTTAGATATGATACCACCAGCACTAAGAGAAAAAGATGATAGTAAAAACAAAGAAAATATCCAAATGAATAAAGCTTGTCGAATGCCGACTCTGAGTAGAAACCCAAGCAGTCGCGATGGAAACAACGACCATGCATTACAGAACAACAAAAGAGAAAAATCTGGAAACAAACAGAATATATTTCCAATAACACCTGAAGGTTGGTAATCAATCGGCGCAGCATTGTTATTAGAAACCAAAAATATTTAATTATTATGAGAAAATAATGGGCTTCATCTGAAGTGGTATAAAACTGTATGGAAACCGTTTCCAGTCAAAAATTTACTGTCTTTTAGGACAAATGGTTGAACCTGTATGTGGAACCTCAGATCTTGCCAAACTGTCAAACTTAGAAAGTGTTTGGCTGGTCAAGAGAGCTGGGGGCGGCTTTGTTTCTGGGTATCCCCTGCATTAGACCACAAATGTAATGTGATTCTTTTTGTTCCTGTGGTCCGGTAATGGGGCCAGGGTAGTTTTTGTTTCATCATGAATGCTTTAATGGGAGCTAGGATCAATGTCTGCCTTGTAATCTTAAATGGACACAGACATTACAGACAATGGAGACAGTACCAGTTTCCTCTGTAAAGTATAGTTCTGGGGACCGTATTGGAAATAAGTCGTCGGAGTTTGCTCATACTACTATTACTACTATAATCGGCCTGGTGCATTGAAGCTGCGCATTGAGATGCTACGGCAGGTTAACAAAAACATTTTGTCACCACCATACAAGATGTAATTGGCAAGCCTAATGCAGCGTGCATTAAGAATGCTATCAACAAAGATGCACCACCAACAACTTCATATCCACCATGACTTTCACGAGATTATCCACATCTTCAAGGCCATTGTCCTTTGGGAAGCATCTCGTTTAGCGAAAACTGTGTCTGCAAAGCAGGGGTGGCAAGCTTGTGTGTCAGTGTGTCGTATGTGTCTGTTCTAGTGTCAAGCTTGGGGGAACCAATGAGTCACCTCCAATGTTATATAGTGTGTGGTTGGAGATGTGTGCATTGTACTTGGCACAGTGAACCTGACATAGCATTCTTGTGTATGTGCCATCCAGAGATTTGGTGTCCCCAGCATGGTCTCCCATAAAGGAGTACTGGTACTACTGCACCATCCTAAGAATTTATGCTCATACAATCAGACACAAGGAGTGTCAAAGATAACTATTAAACTTTTGGTCTTCTCAGAATTAACAAATTGACCAATACTAGATATAACATTTTCTAATGAGCTGTGGGACCACTGAAATCCATTTAGTGATTCTGAGAGTACTCCTAAGTCATCAGTAAAGTCTATATGAGTGGCTTGGATGGATTTCCTCAAGTTCTGGAGACAGAAGGTGGTGTTACCATCATCTCATCTTCATTATGATGAATCTTAGAACATACTGTAGTCTATCACACAAAAAATTTTGACTAAGAATGGTGCAAGTTTATCACCCTGGAGGACTCTCCATAAAACTTCAAATGGATCTGTGACACCATCAATGGTAGACACAAATGTCATCGAACCATCATATACTGACTGATCTGATTGCCGAAATAATTTCCTCAGGAATCTCATAAAATTCAAATATGCTGAATGTCGAAATCAAAGGCATTGAAGAAGTCAACAAAGATAACAGCCATCCATATGTTTGTCTTTCTTTTTTGATAACTCTTCAATTACAATTAGCCTTCTAAGTGCGTCACTTCTCGATTGATGATAAATACATCAGAGAACTTTGCATCCCAATAAATTTGAGATTTTAAAATCATAAATATATTATTATGTTGGATACATCATAAATTCGGAAAACATCCGGGTAAATTCAACTAAAGTTTCTGCAGTAGAGAAGCTTCAAACCCCAAAGAATATCTCTAAACTTCGCTCATTCTTAGGGATGGCTAAACCCATTTCTTTTTCTAAAGATATCACCGAATATGCTCCACTTCAGGATTGAACATTACAACAGGATAACATGGTAAAGCATTCAACCAGACTAAAGCAGCATCAATATCTCAACCAATTCTTGAACGTTTCGATCCATCAATGAAGTTGATGATACAAACAGGTGCATCATAACTCAAGGGTCTCAGCCTCAGGTGCATATTTTGTCAGAACATGATTATGAAAACCTGTTGAAATCCTGTCCAAATTCTCACCATTATTGTGTAATCTTTCCACAAATGGTTTATCTTGGCGATCTTTCACAATTCGAAATAATTACTCACCATAAATCGCTCATTCTGATGCTAAATGACTCTACATTCGATCGCTATTACAATATGTGTCTCCAATGTTAAGTTGAAACACTATCATCGTATATATTTCAAGCAACTTAATAGAAAGGATTGGAACATTACATTCATAATGCTCTTGTAAGATCTGTAGTTAATGACCCTATTAAAGAAAACCAATGTGCAGTGCATAGATGGAAATTTCTGCTCATGTTCGATCCATCTAAATATCAACTTACCAGGGAAGATAATCATCTGAGGAGACAAATCTTACTCATCTTCTGGAAATCAGCTCTGCGGATACACATTATCAAACCCTCCTACAAACCTACTCTGCCATTTCATTAGAATTCCGAATAAACTTGTTACTGATAACGGAAAAGCTATTCCAGACTTCTGGAAAATTCAAGGATAACTCCCGGATAACCTCAGACTTATTCCACCTCAATTGTATGTTGTCATCCCTCTAGATGAAAAAAAGAAAGTCCTTTCTCTCCTCCAAGAGTCCCACCTCATCACAAAATCAACAAAACAAAGCGCCAAACAATGTGTTTAATGGCCAGGAATCAGTGAGGGAGGACATTTCATCCTCCATGGAAACCGATTCTCATTGTCAGGAATCCCAACAATCTCATGTTGTGGGAAGGAATGACTGGAACGTGATAAGTTCCCACACATAACCACCCACACATTCATTGATACATCAGCATAAATCTGTTTTCAAATGCTGGGAGCTTATATTGTATATAAAATTATTAATGGGGATTATTTTGTATCCGCACATGGCGATCCGACCCTACGGCCTCATAAATATTCTATCAAAATGGCCGATCTTGACATTCCACGCCAAATACAAATGGATAGTGGACTCCAGTTTTTAAAGTGGAAACATTTCATTTTCCTCAGACAATCTCCTCTCCATCCCATATCATCCGGATTCAAACGGATTAGAAAAGAGTGCAGTAAAATTAATGAATGCCCTTATAATATGAACTAGCACAAATGGATTGAAATTGATAATTCAGAATTTAACACTGGACTTCTAAATTTCCACAACATCCCCCGTTCAGGGGATTTTCTCTGGCTCATCTCGTTTTCGGCCACTTCCATTCCCCTTCAACGATCCCCTAGAAACATAGAACAATCGAATTAAATTTGTAAAATCAATAATTACAATTAATAAGATAAAATTACTAACTTCGAATTTAATAATTAATAATTTTCCGTCATAACAATAATTTATCATTCTTAGAATTATTTGATCCTTAAATTTTGGTTACTATTAAATAGTATTAAGTGCTGCAATATTCCGTAACAGTTATGGGTAATGTTATATTGTTTACATAGACATAGCGACCGTATTGATTTACTTTTTATGAAGTGTAATATAAAGTATTTCCTATACATTGCACATATGTGACGCCGATGGCCGAGTCGAAATTGCCTCCTGTAAAAAAGATTGCAATTAATTAACAAATTTCAGAATTTTGTTTCTATGTAGCCTACCATTTATACTACCTACTCTGTAACATGTTCCTTTCCTTCAATCTGAAACTAGATTGTTTGTCGTTAGAAAAGCCTGCCCTTGTAAACTCTTTCTTTTCATATATTGTTATCATAAATGCTTGTTGTTTTGGTTAGAAAACCCTGTTTCTGTAACCTCCCCCCCCCCCTGCATTATTGTTAAAAACTTCGTTTATTGTTTTGGGTTGGAAAATCTCTGTTGTCTGAATGTCTGAAGCCCTCTGTAACTTGATTTTTTCCAGTTTTGGTATTGTTTTGATTACTTAGTTTAAACCGTAATTTTTTTTGGGGATTGGCATTCTGCCGGGGGGGGGGGGGGGGGGGCATATGGCGCTAGGCCAAAATGTCCTAAGTGGGCATATGGCACAAGGCGAAAATGCCCCCACCCTCCCGGGTAATCTCGTCTGGGGGGCATTTTCTCCTGTATCTCCTTTATCTGCTTAGATGATGTTATTCTCTTATTATATCCCCTGCTTCATATCACAAGACTCAGGTGTGGCGTTACCGTCAGAGTGACATGCCCCACTGGGAACTGTCTATTTCATACACTTCTCACCAGGTTTAGTCTCGGGCATTAATTGGCATTGACGCAGATGATATAATTATTTTTTCTAAATAATTTTAGGTCTACCCGCAGATGATGTCCAGTTTGTCTCTCATGAGAATTAGCAGGCGATAATCCTCCAAAACCAAACCGACGACAGTATGGTAACACAGCCAAGTATCGATAAATGTTCTTCCTGTTAGAACCCCATTCTACTTTAGCTTATAAATACATTTAAGAAATTAATGTTTGCTATTTAATACTACAGAGGCAATGGAGCAATTCGAGGACCGGTTGACAGCCTATGAACAAGCAGAGATAATGGAATACATGGTAGTGTGGTATCTAGGACAACACGCATCGAGTAAAATTCACTGCGTCAAAGGATTACCAAACAATGGTGGATATGATGATGAACATGGTAGCTACATAACGGTGAGTCAACATCATAGAAGAATGATGAACCAGTAGACCTATGCCTCCACAACTACAGTACTGTAGCTGTACTACACCAGCAACTCTAAAACTACATAACCCATATACATCTTGAACAACAGAATCAGTACAAACTTGGTTCATACCAGAAATACAATATGTTGCGCTCGTTTTATTGGCTATTTACTTTGGCATTTTGTGACAGGGTCTTGTTTTATGCGATATGTATACGATACATACATGTACATACAAACCCCCCATTATTGTTGTAGTATCGTATATGATCTAAATCAACAATTGAGCCAGAATAATATACACACTACTTAGTCAACAATCTATAGGGGCACTGAAGGGCCACTTCGGAATATTTTTTTATATTTTACTTAAAACGAATATTAATATCAAAAAAGGTGTTAAACTTCGTATTACGAACTTTAAGACCAAAAAAGCCTTAAACTTCGTAATACGAACTTTAAGACGATATAAAAAGTCTTAAACTTTGTATTACGAACTTTAAGACCATAAAACAAGTCTTAAACTTTGTATTACGAACTTTAAGACCAAAAAAAATGTCTTAAACTTCGTATTACGAACTTTAAGACCAAAAAAGTCTTATACTTCATATTACAAACTTTAAGACCAAATAAGGTCTTAAACTTCGTATTACGAACTCTAAAACCCAATAAAAAATCTTAAACTTCACATTACGAACTTAAGACCAAAAAAAAGTCTTAAACTTCGTAATACGAAAATTAAGACCATTTGGATTGGATGAATTGGGTAGAGGGAAATTCAAATTGTATGCTGTCACTTTAAGAGTACAACTGGCTGAGTTTGTGACAGTGGACTAATGCAACATGGTATAGTATGTGAGCGTTTTTTACTTTAATCGCTCTGATTCTGTCAGTTATGCGTGATTTAATCTTAATGACCGAAAAACATTGTGATAACATAATAGTAATAACAGGAATGTTTATTAAAGAATGTTAGAATTTAATATCATCAAAATATGTTCGGTAAAAAGATAGACTTCGGATTCCCTAATAACAGAATGAATTTCATCGTGGCTGTTAGTTGATTAAAAAGGTTGAGATACGAAGGGACAGGGAAGTTGTAAAGGAGAGCTGTCATAGGTCAATGTGTCTTATTGTCATTGTATGCGGTATTAGAGTGGTGATAATTGGTGAGAGTTGAATAGTGAATGTAGCAATTAGATTACCCGGCCAAGAATGTATAGTAGTAGATATCAGCTGATATTATAAACATTATATTATATTGAAGCTGGGCTAATATGCTCGAGCTGACTTGTTACAAGCATTGTACGAAATAAGGGGTATTTTTTTACTGGTCATGTACAATCTGTAACAGTCCCCCCTTGAGATATTGCGAAGCCAAAATCTCAAAAAATTTTATTTATTTTTTTTTTGTGGGGGAAGGGCGCTAGTAGACTGTTTGCCCATGTCTACTGGGGGAAGGGCGCTAGTAGACTGTTTGCCCTTGTCTACTGGGGGAAGGGCGCTAATAGACTGTTTGCCCGTGTCTACTTTCCTTTTTTTTGTGGGGGAAGGGCGCTAGTAGACTGTTTGCCCTAGTCTACTTTCCTTTTTTTTTGTGGGGGAAGGGCGCTAGTAGACTGTTTGCCCTAGTCTACTTTCCTTTTTTTTTGTGGGGGAAGGGCGCTAGTAGACTGTTTGCCCCTGTCTACTTTCCTTTTTTTGTGGGGGAAGGGCGCTAGTAGACTGTTTGCCCCTGTCTACTTTCCTTTTTTTGTGGGGGAAGGGCGCTAATAGACTGTTTGCCCGTGTCTACTTTCCTTTTTTTGTGGGGGAAGGGCGCTAATAGACTGTTTGCCCTAGTCTACTTTCCTTTTTTTTTGTGGGGGAAGGGCGCTAGTAGACTGTTTGCCCTAGTCTACTTTCCTTTTTTTTGTGGGGGAAGGGCGCTAGTAGACTGTTTGCCCCTGTCTACTTTCCTTTTTTTGTGGGGGAAGGGCGCTAGTAGACTGTTTGCCCCTGTCTACTTTCCTTTTTTTGTGGGGGAAGGGCGCTAATAGACTGTTTGCCCGCGTCTACTTATAAGGGTCTATTATTATTAATTTGTTTTTAATTTTAAATTTTATTATTTATCTATTTATTTATTTTATTTTAATATCGATTATTATAGAGATTGTATAGTACAGTATAACATAGCTAGTATATAGTATATAGCATAGACTAGAGTGACGATTTTAGATTATTTCGTTCTGTCTCTGTGGTCGAAACTAGTCTTGTCAATATAGTCTGATAATAATGTTTGAGAGAAATGTTAAATGAGAGAAATGAGATAAATATTAGTGAGTGTTAGTGAGAAATCATATCGCACAAACTATAATACTAAATATATAAATGCAATAAACATTGAACTACATACAAACAGTGCGTATAATACTATATATAAAATGCACAACATAGAGAAATATATTATTGTAAAAGTCCCTTCACCGTCATTTATGGTTCATATGAATAATTAATGTTCTTTATTATCTTCTATTGGTTGCCCTTTGTGGTTGTCCGTTGTCTCATCTGAGGTACGGTACATGCCTCTGATTGCATCTACATTGCTGGGAGTTTCCAAGAGTACTGTATGAATGCCGAAAATAATTAAGGTAATATAATGTAAACATTTCTATTTTTCAATGGATATAACATCAGATTCTAATAAGCAAAGCTTATCTACATGACGCTTATAAACCCCTGCTGGAGTTTTAACTGAAGCATGGCGGACAATTCCGTCGGCATCTGGGAACACTTGGATGATACGTCCCCATTGCCACTGTGATCTAGGCTGATGATCGTCATAGCTCAGTACTGCGTTGTCTACCCGCAGGTTATCACGTTCACGGTTCCATTTGTTTCTGGTTTGTAAAGTCACTACGTACTCCCTGAGCCACCTCTCCCAATAGTTAGTGGCTATTAGCTGGGATTGACGCCAAGTACGAGTAGAATAAGAGTCACTATCGTAAACTGGCCCTATGTGTACGTTGTAGGCAGGACGCTGTAGAAGGAAGTGGTTAGGTGTGAGTGGTTCCTCACCTGTGATGTTGTTATTTACGATACTAAGCGGCCAACTGTTCATTATTGATTCCACCTCTGTTATACTTGTGAGTAATGTGTCATCGGTTACTAAATTTTTATTAATTATGGCTAGAATGGTCCTTTTAGCTATCTGTATTAACCTTTCATACTCCACCCGTGTGGGGCGCTAGTGGTGCCAAGAAGTGCCATTCAGTCCCATTCGGCCTTGAGAATTCAACTAACTCATCTTCCCAGGTTTGTAAGTTACTTCTAAGTTCTGACTCGGCCCCGATAAAGTTTGAGCCGTTATCAGAGTCGACCCTCTTTGGGGGGCCCCATCGGGATATAAACTGATGATACACGTTGATGAATGCGTCAGCTATGCATTCATTGCGATGTCAAGATGAACTGCTCTGCAGTTTTGGCATGTGAATAATATTCCGTATCTTTTATTAGTGGTACTGCAACCTCTTAAAGTGTATAGGGGTCCCCACATATCCACTGTGGAATAAGTGAATGGGGGCTCGTATGGTGTTAGTCTCGATGCTGGTAATGGTGACATTAATTGCTCCATTTGCCTTGATTTAATCCAGCGGCAGATGAAGTATTTTCCAGTCATGGCTTTAGTTATTGCTTGTACGCTCAGTATCCAATATTTTTCTCTAAGCTTACATACAACGTGTGAGTATTCTGCGTGACCTAATTTTGTATGTACGTCCCATATCAACGCCCATGTTATTGAATGTTTCTTTGGTAGTATAATTGGGTATGCGGCGTCATATGATATGGGTGCCTTACTGATACGACTACCTACTCTGATTAATCCGTCATTACCTAGGTGGGGGCTAAGCTTTGCAATAGGGCTATTTCTAGGCACTGGGGATTTATTAGATGGACATTTATATTCTTCTTTGAATGTTTGCGTTTGTGTAAAGAACAGAAGCCTTTTGCCGGATTTTTCTAGCTCCTGAGCACTTACCACGGTGTTTTTTTAACATGATAGTCTTGCACGGATCGATAGAGTACTTACATAACCTTATCAACCAGGCAAATAATATTCTTACCTTATTCCAGGATGAATTCCCCTCTATAATTTTAGTGATAGCTTCTATTGTGCTGTCGTTCATGTCTGATTCACAACTGTCCTTAAATCTTACCTTTTTGGTGTGAAGTTCTTCCAGAATACTATACCAGAAATCCTCTGTCCCCTCCGTGACGTCATCAGAAACTTCACTATCATTATCGACCTCTGATATTTCGCCCGTATATTGAATTTTCACATGAGGATCATCTCTAATGGCGTCGGTCCATTCTGATTTGTTTTGGATTCCGGGCCATTGGGATTCGTCTTGAGAAAGGAAAGTGGGCCCATACTACCATTGATGACAATCCTTCAATCTTTTAGTACTGAGTCCCCTGCTAATGTCATCGGCTGGTTTTAGTTCACCTTGAATGAAAAGCCATTGGTTACATTCGGATTGTTCTAGAATATGATTTACTCTGTTAGTTACATACCTTTTAAACTCTTTGTCCTCATTGTTTATGTATCCTAGAACTACTTTGGAGTCAGACCAACGATTTTAAGGTTGAGTTCTTCCTTGAGAGTTCGGCCAACGTCAGCGACTATTACTGCCGCCTGCAACTCCCGCCGGGGCATTGACGACCCGCTAGAAACTGAGGAAATTTCAACCTTGGAAAATAAATATGATACTGTTATATGGCCATCCATTTCAACTCTAAGATATGAAACGCAACCGCATGCTACTTCGGAGGCGTCACAAAAGTGATGTAATTGGTACTTAATATTTTCTAATGCCTGAGTAAAGCTATGGTACACTCTGGGTATCTGTATGACAGACAGTTCGGCAATCTGTTGAGACCATTTGGTCCATTTTTTGATGTATTCCTGTGGTATTGGTTCGTCCCAACCAATACCGGAATGCCATATATCTCGTACATTTAATCTTCCCTTCACTACAAAGGGGGATAAAAAGTTCAGAGGGTCAAATATTGAGTTTACAACGCTTATACATCCTCGCTTAGTTAGAGGGGCATC
The DNA here is from genome assembly GCA_032718475.1 of Nemertoderma westbladi. Taxonomy (NCBI): domain Eukaryota; kingdom Metazoa; phylum Xenacoelomorpha; order Nemertodermatida; family Nemertodermatidae; genus Nemertoderma; species Nemertoderma westbladi. The sequence goes on along the minus strand of JAUCBJ010000434.1, from coordinate 106,918 downwards.
CTTTTTCTGGAAATTAAAGTTAAAATTATCCAATTGGGTGTCCCAAATGACACCCAACACTCTTGTGGCTGGGACGTTGTCCAGGTCTAAGTTTATGTATTGTTTACCTAAGTGTGAGACATTCAATGCCTCTAAAAACTTTCTAGAATTAGACATGAATTTGTGTAATCTAAACCCACCTTTGGAAAGGCAAGCAATGAGTTGTTGAGCCAGGTCTATTGCTTCTGGAACTGTATCTAAGGATTCAAAGATATCATCTACATAAAATGATGTTAGTACACTGTTTATTACATTTTCATCAAATTCGTCTGCATTATCCAACCCGGTTCTCCTTAGAGTGTGGGTGGGCAATGCACGACGAATCTGTAGCACCAAATATATGTACAAGCATTTTGTAAGTTTCTATTTGGTTACTACCTATTGGCTTCCATAAAAATCTTAAGCTGTCGCTATCCTCATCGGTGACTTTCACCTGATGATACATGCCTTCTATGTCTGCTATGAAGGCAATGCTTCCCTTGCGGAAACGCAATAGAATTCCTATAATTTTATTTGTCAAGTTAGGACCCTGTAAGAGGCAGTAATTAAGACATTCCCCCTTGTATCTGGCGGCGGCATCTTTTACAATGCGTAATGTGCCAGGTTTTGCTGCGCGCTCCACATAATGGTGCGGCAAGTAGTACGTTTGATTGCTTACATGTTGTTGCTCACTTAAATCTAGCTTTCTCGCGTTGCCTTTAGTTTCATATTCCTTTATCATATTATCATAAAGCAGATATTTATCCAGTTTACCTGTTAATCTCTTTAAACCCTTGCAACCTTACCTTAGCTAAGGGATAATTATTATGCAATACTGGTGGTCGCTCTTTCCCGAGCATTCCTACGCAATAATGCCCATTTATGAAACTAGTAGTGTCTTGTAGTATTTTTAGCGCCTTTTTGTCGTTCCTTGACATACTAAGTTCCTCCTCCTTTAATTCTGAAGTATAAGTACTCTTCTCTGCTTGGCCATATTGCTCTAGTCCTAGGGATTGTAAAATTAGTGCGTTTGTCCCTTGTTGGAATTCCATATCTTCTTGAATGAAATAATTATTACTCATTATTGGGTCTTCTTCCTGGTTTACTGGTCCAACAACACACCATCCAAATGGTGTTCGGATAGCTATGGGTGCTTCTGGGTCATCGACCTCTAGGATCTTGTCATTTCTATGTACTTGAGGGTAATTCTGCCCAATTAGAATAATAACCTGCGGTACATCTATGTCGGGGTTTTCTAGTAGTGGGCTTAGATTCTGTAGATGTGGCCAGTTGTTTAAATTTAATTTAGTGTGGTCGTTACGATACTTATGGGTGTACTGGGAAACTACGTAAACATGTTTCATGTCTAAGAAAAATCCACGTTTGGTCTGTATTTTGCCATCTACAGGGGTTACCTGGAATGATAGTTTACCAACTTGAACTAACTTACAGGGGTCGAATACCACCTTGGCCTTTATTTCGACTTGTTCAGGAACTGTAATTTGTAATGTGTCTATAATTAGTGTGTCTATTACTGAGCTGGTGGAGCCTCCATCGAGTAGCGCATATGTTGTTAGTGACTTACCTTCTACCTTGATCCTTACTGGTACAACAGACAGCCACACATTAGGCGTAGTACTCACTGGCTCTACATTTTCGATATTGCAAATTGCAGCATCTTCTAGATGCTGTATTTCTTGGGTTTGCGGACCATCTAGACTTCTAGATATTAAGTGCAGAGGTTCACCTGTTAAATAATTCAATAAATATGAAAATTTCTCCATTTCTGTAAAGGGTTTCAGGTCCACTTGAGCTCTAAAGGTTGATGTGAAGGATATGTATTGCCCGGGGTCACCACTAAATTTAATGGGTTCAAGTTGAGGTAAGGTCAATCTTGTGTTTAGTTTGTCTAAGGCGGAAAATGTTATCTCAGCAGCAGAGTTGTTCAATTGAGTGAACTGTGATGGTGTAGACACGTATGTCTCTGCAGGAGCAAATGGTACAATTACGACGTACAATGGAGCAATTACTGTAGTTTTGATATGGTTGTCTATAGCCAGAATGATAGCCCGTGCTGTTAATGCAAGATGGGTCTCCTGCTGTAGGTATATTTGTATTGCTTTCGGTGTTTGTAAAGTTACATGGGTTAGAACCAACAGATTGGATCATATGGCATGAGGTAACTTGCCCACCCGCAGTGGTGATCGAAACAGATGGTATATACGCAGGACAGTGCGCATTTAAAGGCCTATTTGTTGGGCTAACATAGGCATTTATATCTGTAGTTCTAGTTAACCCTCCCGCATGTGTACTAGGCCTACTATTTATAAAGGGGGTTGGATTACGTGCAGGATGATAACTAAAGCTATTCATCATCGTATGTATAGGAGATATTCCTATATTTTCGCCGGGTGCCATATTGCGAGGTGCACTCTGTGTGTAGATTATTGACGACATAAGATGTTTTCTGAGATTTACCGACGATGTCTTGTTTTGTAGTAACTGGATTGTGGCTTGGTTCAATATCTATATTATCTGTTAATTTATAATTTACACTAGCATCCTGTGTACCACCATTATTTTCCTCTTCTGCCAATTATGTAGCTAATTTTAGCGCGTTTAATTTGTCTCTCTGTTGACACAGCTTTCGCTCATTCTCTAGATCTCTAATTTGTTTCTCACATTCTTGGTCTCGAATTAATTGTTCTAATTTTAAGCTTTCTAATTTTTCTTGAGCTCTTAATTTGGTAGCAGTAGACGTAACTGAGCCCGGCCTACTATTATTTACAGACGCTCGGTCATGTGTGGGGCGCTTTGGATTTTTCAATGGAAGTTGCGCCGATGAAAATTGATCAGTAACGCTAATAGTGGGCTTATGTAAACCATTATCTGTAATAAAATTATTATTATCCACAACGGCTGCAGTTGAACCTGAGGATATAAGGTGAGACATTTCTTGTAGATCCCCCTGGAGAGCTACTGCTAGCACTTCGAATTATCCCTGAAGCTTATTCGCTTCATTAGAAAAATTATTGTCATATAATTTTTCTATAAATACTTGGTATGCTTCGCATATCCTGTTGTAAGAAGTTACACACTCCTTATAGGTTGGAGGCACTAAGTCTAAACCTCCCGGTATTCGTATATCCTGAAAGAAAATGTTTCTTTTCTTGGAAAAATATCCTTTATGTCCTGCAATAGAACGGTTAAATACTTCTAAGTCTGGAGGGTTTTGTACACACGTGGTCCCTTAGTTTCGAGCCCTGGCACCTGCGTCATTTCTATCACGACGTAGAGTGTGGTTACTGGCTTGTCCAGGTGCAGAAGCATTGGACATACCTTCAGTCCCAGTGGGTTCGTACGTGTTATGTTGGGCAACTAGTACCGTTGATGTACGGGGAGCGTCAATAAACTCACCTTCATTTCCGTCGACTTCACAGTCGTCAGTGTTTTATCCATCCTGAACTCGAGCAGCTCGATTATCCTCTTGAAACTCGATTTGTAAGCTGTAGTTTATCGTCGGATCCACCACTTACAACTGCTACTGTATCTACAATATGTATTTAACAATGCCTAGTAACCAAATATAATATGGTTATATTCTGATCAACCGTAAAGACGGTATTAAAAAGACTGGTGTATCTTTTTACTGTGAGCGTTTTTTACTTTAATTGCTCTGATTCTGTCAGTTATGCGTGATTTAATCTTAATGACCGAAAAACATTGTGATAAAATAATAGTAATAACAGGAATGTTTATTGAAGAATGTTAGAATTTAATATCATCAAAATATGTTCGGTAAAAAGATAGACTTCGGATTCCCTAATAACAGAATGAATTTCATCGTGGTTGTTAGTTGATTAAATAGGTTGAGATACGAAGGGACAGGGAAGTTGTAAAGGAGAGCTGTCATAGGTCAATGTGTCTTATTGTCATTGTATGCGGTATTAGAGGTGGTGATAACTGGTGAGAGTTGAATAGTGAATGTAGCAATTAGATTACCCGGCCAAGAATGTATAGTAGTAGATATCAGCTGAAATTATAAATATTATATTATATTGAAGCTGGGCTAATATGCTCGAGCTGACTTGTTACAAGCATTGCACGAAATAAGGGGTATTTTTTTACTGGTCATGTACAATCTGTAACATAGTATAGACCCATAGGCTATGTATGTATAGGCCTATTTGATTTACTACTGTAGTATTTATTGTTACATGTCTGTTTAATAATAATGAGTACGGTATCAATCAGCTTTTAACCATATACTTTATTGCTGGCTTTCAACTGCTAGAGATTTTGGATGTACTTAAATTTCGCCATAAGGTCATTGGAGAGTGGAAATTGAAGCGTTATAAGGTGCGATTAAACCTGAGAAATCGATCATATCACGAGTTTGGGGAAGAAGTTGTAGCTGCCGTAGTCGATGAACTTGTAAACATGGTATGAATTGTGGCTACAAGGCGATTCGCAAACGGGTGAGAAGTCGGTATGGAATTAATATTCACATGATACTGTTAATCCAGAAGGTGTCGACATGAGGATAAAGAACTTGTTGCAACGTCGTGGTGCATATGGCTCAGGTGGACCCATGTACTGCTTACATATAGATGGGTAAGCCAAATTGAAACCCTACGGTTTCCCTATACATGCTGCAGGTTTTCCAGGAAAATTATATGGCTGTATCTTTTACCATCCAATAATGATCCTGATGTTGTGTCAACTCTCTATTTCGACTTTCTGCAAAAAGAGAACCGGCAGCCATTCTTGATACGTGTAGACGCGGGAACAGAGAATGGGACAATCGATCGAGTTCATCGTACGCTAAGGAGTTACTGTAGTGATACTAGAAATGAGAACCCAGTAATAGTTGGAAGTTCAGTTTACAACACCAGAGTTGAACGATTTTGGAGAGATCTTAGGTGGAATTTTTCTCAATTTTAGATAGAAAACTTCAATTTAATGATTAATAATGGAACTTATTTCCCCAATGAAGGAACTGCAACAACAGTGCTTAGGCTTACGGTACTGTTTCTTTAAATTGTTACACAAATACAGCTCGATGTTTTGTGTATAACTGGAATACTCATACAATCAGACGTAATCGGAAAATACACTTTTTAGGTAGTATACCAGATATGCTTTACTGCTCGCCCGAACGTTTTGGAAAGCAAGACTGTGGATAGCCCTTGCCAGTGACTGATGAAGAACTAAGTTCCTTAGCCAAAGAATTTACTAAACCATTCTATGATCATGGTTGTTCTACAGACTTCATTCAGTTGCTTGAGACACTATTTGGTGATGGAAACTGCCCTCGACCTCCAAAATTTCTCAATAAAGCTATTGATTTATACTTGAAATTGAACGAAATATTGAAACCTTTTTAAAGGTTCCTTAAATAATATATATATTTACTTCGAAAATTGCGTTTGTAATAATGTTTGTAAATGTTTATATGTTTATATTCTATTTGCATATTGAATGTAGTTTAAGGGTGGCGACCTTTTAGGTAACTGCCAAGAGATATAATCATTCAATTACATATACAATATTATGTTACATTATGGTCATTATTATTTCACAGAAAAATTAAAATATTGCTACCACCCACAGGGATGGCATAACGAAAAGAAACGAAAGGAAGCAAATTTGGTATTAACGAAAATATCATAACGAAAAAATGTGGGGTGAGCCACGAAAGTAAGCGATTGTAAGCATACAGGTACACTTCTCAACCTCGTGTATGTCTGTCGGTCGGTCTAATCTTTGAAAGTTTATTTCTCTGGAACTCTCCACTTTCTTAACCCAATCTCGGCCTATTTAATAAACTAATAACTTACTGTAGGACTATTGTACCTATTTTTACATTGCACACGGGGATGAGATTTAACTGCAGATTTAAAAGAATGTTAATTATTTAGGTTTTTAATTTCATTAGGCAGAGCGTTCCAATTTTTAATGCCGTTAAAAAATAAACTATCAGATTCAAAGGATTTACAATTCTGGAGCTAGAAGTTTGAAGCACTAGCTCTGGTACTGTAAGAGTGTGTATCGCGTACTCAGTTGAAATTTTGTTTTAGGTAATTGGGATATTTACCATTATACACTTTATGCACATGGTTAAGGCGTAGCTGCTTAACTCTACTATCTAAGTTAAGTAGTCCAGATTCAGAAAAGTCATCTGGAGTTAGGTGGTGTCTAGGTTTGTAGTCTTTAATAAATCGTACTACTTTATTCTGAGCTACTTGTAATTTACATTTAAGCTGTTTGGTTAAGCCTTCATACCAAGAAGGGCACGCATAGTCGATGTGACACTGTATTAAAGAAGAGCAAAGTAACTTGCGAGAGTCGGTGTTCAAACTATAATTATTTCTGTATAGAAACCTAAGCCTACTGTTAACTTTCGGGAAAATATTTTTCACTGTACTTTCTCCTGATAAGCAGTTATCCAATGTGGCGCCTAAATATTTAACTTCCTTTTTATTTTCAATCTTATGTCCATTACTAGTGACTTCAAACTTAGTTACCTTCTTTAACTTTCTTTTGGAACCAAACAAAATACTTTCAGTCTTACCGTAGTGAATGGATAGCTTATTATCAACCAACCACGGTAAATGGGTACCCAAGGTGTATTACATAATGCCATTCACTTGCACTTGCACTTTTGTAACCCATGCACTGTAATATTGTTCCATAATTCTAAATAAAATGCTCAAGCAAAATGCAATATTTTTACTCCGATATTTTTCAACACTCGATATATTTCAACACTCAATATTTTTACTCTCGATATTTTTCAACACTTGATATTTTCAACACTCGTTATTTTTACTCTCGATATTTTTCAACACTCGATATTTTCAACACTCGATATTTTTACTCTCGATATTTTTACTCTCGATATTTTTACTCTCGATATTTTTCAACACTCGATATTTTTACTCTCGATATTTTTACTCTCGATATTTTTCAACACTCGATATTTTTGATATTATCGTTATTTTTCAACACTCGATGTTTTTACTCGCGTTATTTTTACTGTCGATATTTTTCATGTCTCGATATTTTTCAATATAACCGTTCAAACAAGTGTAGGATGGTGTTTCCAACATATTCTCCCTTACAAGAGGGACAAGAGAAAGAGTAAAAGACGTTAGACGCAAGGATTTCCGGGATGGGGTGTTTGAGAGATGGGAGTGACTACTGGCGCAGTTTAGATGTTGTAAAAACAAACCGAACTGGCCGTGTGCAAGACCGGGGTTATAAGACCACGTAACTTTCGAACAAACAGATCAGTTGCCCGACCTCGGTACTCGAACTTACAGATAATAGGCTTGGAGTCATCAGCAGCTGTCTGGTCGACCGAGTCAATGACCTTGGTGCGGACAGCTGTTGGTGCCTCGCCCCCAGAACCACTGCCTGCACGCCTCCTAGCGGCTTGCACTACGGCTAGCTCATGCTCGACCATCGTATCATTGCTTATATTGGTTATTGCTAAGAATATTCTTAGCATCCCCAATAGCGGTATAGAGTTGGGAACCATCCCCACCCTTACTGGCATTAAATATGCGATGAAATACGTACTACACCGTGTTTGTAAGACTGAGGGGCACACGCAGTGGCATTGAGAACGAGCCCAGTATCTGTAGGCTTGCGGAACCAAGCTGTTGAAAGAGCATAGTCAACCCGAGTGTCAACCAAATCAAGAAAGGACAAGCGCCCCCCCCCCCCCCCCCCCCCTCCTCCTCCATCTCAAGGGTAAACCTAAGATTGGGATGGGGGGCATTGACCTCTCTCAACTTCTCAGTGGGGTTGTTACTGCCAACACTAAATACGTCATCGACGTACCTATCACTGAGCTTGGTGCCCGCAGCGATCGAACGAACTGTCGAACTCGTCGAACTGTGACAGAAAGATATTGGCGAGTATGGGGCCCAATGGAGACCCCATAGAGACACCATCTTTCTGACAGACGTAGTTGCCATTGTGATCTAGTAATACGACAACCAATAAATAAAATACAATTTACTCATAAAGAGTTAATTGTATTTTATTTATTGGTTGTATTTATTGGATTTTCAAGCTTCTACTTCAATTATTGTTATAAATTGAGATTAAGCTTACCGCCGTGAATGACCAGTTTATTCGACGGCAATTTAGAAATTCTAGTAAATCCCATTTAACTCAGAGAGTATAAAAAAACTACAGCTACAGTATTATTACTTCAGATTCTACTATTATTACAGAATTTTAAAATTTTGATCCTAACTCATTTTATTGGCTTCGAAATGTGAAAAATACTACTTTTTTTTAAAAAAATATGAAAATAATTAATTAATAAGGTAATAAAATTGGAAATAATCAATATCTAAAAATGTTGACCAATACTTTTTTTATTCAACCATATATCCTAATTATAAATACGAAATAACTAGATATATAATATATATAACTTATGTTTGTACGAAGAGTAGTGTTTTTAGTAATAGTAATAATTTTATGCCACTAAATAGCACTAAATTATTATAACAATATTATAAAAAAAAAATTTTTAACAATCTTCAGTTATCGATCGACTTATACCAAAAATTATTCATTTTGGACAAAGATTTACCCTCTTACAGCCGTACTATTGGTTTTCATTAACTGTGGGAGATGGTACCCCAGAACTTTTCAAAAAATTAAAAATTTTCGATTTTTTTTTATTAATTCTAAATCAGAATTTATTAACGTAGATTTCAAAAATCGAAATCCTAACATCATATCATAAGATTAAGTTGTCTGTTTTTCTGTTTGTCTGTCTAATGATCTGTTTTTCTGTTTGTCAACTAATTATGGATATAAAAATGTACACCACCTAACTAAAATTATTGCTACATGGGTTTTCGTGGTTGAGGATTTCATTTCCGGGGTCAGTTTTCAAATTTGGCGTAATCTAGTTTGTCTGTCTGTTTGTCCGTCTGTCGGTCTGTCTGTCAAAAACATAACGAAACACACTACCTAACTAAACTTTTCCCTGTGGGGGTTTTTAAGATCGGTGATTTCATTTCTGGTGTTATCTTTCCAGTTTGGAGGAATCTATTATGCCTGTATATTTGTCTGACAGTCGATCTGTCTGTCAAGAAAGACATACAGACAGACTTAAACAGACAGTCTAGGTTCATTAAATTATTAAAAAAGACATAGGAAATGAAATTAGCGACTAAAAAAAACCCATATCAGAAATTATAGTAAAGTGATGTCTTTACTTATATTTTGTCTGTGAGACCGACAGTCCGACAGACAGATAGACAGTCCAGATGTCATCAAACATTAAAACAGGTATTAGAAATGAAATCAGCGACTAGGAAAACCCCCATATCAGAAATTATGTTCAGGTGATATGCCTCCTTATATTTTGACTGACAGACAGACAGTCATAAAAACAGACATTCTAGGTTCAGTCAAATATTAAAATTGACATCGGAAATGGAATCAGCCGCACTTGGAAAACCCCATATCATAAATTATAGTAAAGTGGTGTGCTTACTTACTTACTGTCTGTGAGATTGACAGTCAGACAGACAGTCCAGATGCCATCAAACATTAAAACAGATATCAGAAATGAACCCAGCGACTACGAATACCCCTAAATCGTAAATTTTGGTTCGCTGGAGTAGTTTATTATGTTTTGGCTTATTTTTGAAATTTCCCGCGATTTACATAAAATTAGCGGGAAGGTTTGAAAACTTTAAATGCATTTTCTCCGGATTTATTTTTTCGTGAAATTTAGAGATAAATGTACCTTTTTCTCGAGAACGACTTGATGGAATTGGCTGAAATTTTCGCAGCAGGTTTGTTGTTCGGAGACACAATTGTGTCCAAAAACATATGTTTAAAACAATTATCAAATGTATTTCTAATATAAACTTCGAAAATGTGTCATTTTTTAGTGCAATTAAGTGACCCTCAAACATAGACACAAAAAAATTTCAAATTTTTTTTAGGTTCCAAGTGTGTCTCGATAGTTAATCCGCCCTTCTGGAAATTTTCATGAAATTCCATCTTGTAGAACCAGTGTAATGGGTACATATGAGTTAAAATAGTAAATTGTATGGGGATAGCCTGGGGTACCATCTCCCATTACCAACAACTTAACAACATAAACCAATTTTGGAGTTCGCCTTGCAGATACTAAAGTTGCAATAACTTTTGAGCGTGTGAATGGATTTTGCTCAAAACACATACTGTATTTAAGAAATTCCACCAAAAATATTTCATTTGACTTTTTCGCCGGGAAAAAAAGAAAAATCAATGCAATCCTATTGATTACTTTTTTTCCATGGGAAAAAGTACTCACTATTTCTCTCAATTTTGAGGTATATTGGAGTGAAAACGTAACAATATAAGAATAATATAATAAATATAATAATATTATCGAATGTCAACAACATAAGCTCTGGATTAGCTACGGATTAATTTGGCCGGAGCCGGAACAAGAGCCGGAGCCAGAAAATTGGCCCAGAGCTCCGGATTTCCGAGCCGGTGCTTTGTTGCATCCCTACACCCCCCACCCCCCCCCCCCCCCCCACCCCTCCCAAATACTAACGGTTTTAATACTAACCCATCTCCCAACAATGTCAGTTCGTTAAGGTTCCGCCAACTTCGTGGCTCGCCCCAAAATTCGTATTTCATTCAATGTAATTTAAAAAAAAGAACCAACCTGAAAAATAGTATTTAATTCCCTAACAGTAAGAAGCCCTACTACTGTAATATACTAACTAAATCGTGGGGGCTGGTGGTAAAACGTTCTAAGTCAAATTTTCTCAAAATTCATGTTTTGAGTGAATCGGGTATAAAATTGAATTTCCCTCCTTTCTACTGTACCAAAGGATTAGTGATAAAATAAGAGTGTAAAAGAGTTATTTGCAAATTTTAGTTGTCCTAAGTTAAGGCTACACGGATGGTAAAACGTCCTAACTTTTTACTTATGGTGGTAAGTTGTCCTAAGTCAAACAAAACTAATTACGGAAGTAAAACATAGGACGTTTTGTCAAGTTTAATGTCCGTTCACCAGGAAGTATCCATTACTATTAGATTAATATATTATTTGTTGCTGAGAGGCATTAGTGATTCCGGAAAGGCCAATATCACGTCACAATGTTAATATTATGAGATTTTTAACCTAAAATATTCAATACAATAAATAAATTATACATTTAGGAAAAGTCTGACGGTGACAATTGTAAAGTACAGTCATTCTGCCTAATTTGAGACATGGACCCAAACGTGAGACAAATTCAATATCAACTTCAAGGGGCTCCTATAGCCAAATAATTACAGAAACCTACTTAAAACTAATTCGAATAATGATCTGTAACCATTCCTGTACATCGTTAGGTATAATTCAACCGGATTGGATATACTTATAATATTCTAGCGGCCCGTCAAAAATCGAAGCTTTTTTTCATAAATTTTAAGGTTTTAAAATCGATATGAGATTTTTGCATTCCACTTTGACCTGATTCTCGAAATTATGACATTTTATAGTAAAAAGGCTATATTTTTATATAAAACTATTTTTATGTGGTAAAGATTTCATAGTTTTACATTTGACTACTGTCTTTAATATGGTATCGGTTTCCATGAATTTCCCCTAATTTGAGACAAGGAAATTATAACCATAACAAGAGACAAATGTAGGCTAGGCCTTTGTATCTAAGTATCTGAAGTATAGAAACCATAGGCCCCCTATACACATACATTATAATTGCATCTGACTTCTTTCCGAAAGTCACACTACAGTACCGGTAGGCCTACTGAATGTATCAGTTACATCAAGCTTAAATCATATATAGTACAGTCATTCTGCCTAATTTGAGACATGGACCCAAACGTGAGACAAATTCAATATCAACTTCAAGGGGCTCCTATAGCCAAATAATTACAGATCTTTTGTCTCAAATAAAGGCTGTAAGAACCTAACAAGATTCTCCGTAATATTTATGAGGTTATTTCATGTTAGTTATTAAAAAAAATTACAATTGAATTTCTTGTCTCACATTAGGGAATCGATGCCAAATTTGAGACATGCAACATTTCTTCAAAAATCAGCAACTGCTAGGCGAAATCAACTTTCGAGACCCGGAAAAATGGATTCTACGCCCCGGGAAACCCCTTATTACATAATTTCTGAGGAAGTCCAGTGTTTACATTTTTACACAGAACCCAACGAAGTTCAAAACCTGTCTCTTATATGGACCAATGACTGTACTGTACTTACCGGTGTCCCAGTCGAAATTTCTCAAATGTAATATATGCCTCCACCCCGGTCATAATCGCCTAGGGCATTATGCCCCCTTCACTGGGCATAATCCATAATCGCCTAGTCCGTAGTGCCCCCCTGGGCAAAATCTTCTAAGGCGAATTTGCCACATCACTACTACAGTACTATAGTAGACCTGCTGCATTGAAACTGAACATTGAGAATTGAGATGCTATGCCAGCTTATCAAAAACATTTTTTTCACCACCATGCAATCCACAATTGACAAGCCCAACGCAGCGTGCAATGCTATGCGCCCATGCCGCCTTATCAACAAAGTTGCACCACCACAACTCCCTATCCCCCATGACTCACCCATGACACATGGCGAGATTATCGGCATCCTCAAGGCCAGTGTGTTTTCTTTAAGATGCATCTCACGAAAGTCATGGACTGTCCACCATGCTTATTTTCTCCATGAGGCCACCAAAGCACAAGTTTGTGCAATGGATGGTCCTCACGCTGAAAGCAATCTCACTCTGAAAGCAATGTCCTATAATGTGGAGGCGGCGCCGTTGAATTGTCAAGCTAGGGGATACTAATGAGACACCTCCAACGGTATATAGTGTCTGACTCATGCTGCGCGAAGGCCTTGGTGTTCTATCACACGAACCTTTGAAACCTGTAACCTCGTATATATAAGGTATTTACAGATTATTATACGTTTAGCCACCTCACGCATGCTGAGTACAGTCTTGTATTGTTTAACAGTGTCAAACGGTTGGAAGCACCCTGTTCTTTTTTACCCCACACATACATTTTAGGTGGGTAAAAATTAAACACGCTGCTGTATTGAGCGAACTGTTTGGAATGAAACAATGAGACCATTTGTGTTGGAAAGAGTATTGCCACTTTAGTGTTCAGGGAATTGAGACACTACGGTGAATTCGAAGCAACCAATATAATTCATGGTTGGGAAATACTGTGGTTGGAATCCTCCACCAGCCAAAATAATAACAACTTGAAATCAGCTGGTTAACAACGTCATATTGTAGGCTGAGGTGATTTGATTGGATACTGACTAAGCCAATAAAAAACGCTCTTTCAAATGGTATTAAAATAACCTTCTTATGAACCTTTTTATATGAACCTTATATGAACCTTTTTTTAAAATGGCTGCCAATTAGTGTTAAATGATAATATTGCTATTTTGTCATGGTCAACCACTGTATGGAAGGCCAAATAGCCTTTATAGTAAAATTGGAAAATTTATAGCCTCCCCCTAGCGGCTGGCAGCGGAATTAAAGATTTCACTAAAATTGCTACTAGTCCCTCAATTTTGGTCCAAATTTCTTGAAACCAACTTTTTTGGACTCAGCGTGATCGACTCTACAAAAGTTATCTTATAGAATTTTTAATTAGCCACTTTTATTTTAATTAATTAATTTAATTAATTAATTATCATATTTTTAATTAAAATTGGCTAATTAGAAAAAATGGTAATATTTATCAAAATTCCATAGAATAACTTTTAAAGAGCTTCCAAAGCTCGTTCGAACGAGCCATAAACGAAGAAAATTGGTTAAAAAATGACGGAGGCGTAGCAATTTGAAAATGAAAAATGTCATTCCGAGAAAATGCCCTTCAAAGTTTAAACCGTCCCGCCAAAATTGGCTGTCTGTGTTTTGGTTGGTTAATTATTTCTGGCACGAAGGGTGCATACCAACGAGCTAAAATGTTCATTACGGGGGTTTTCGCGGTCGCTGATTTCATTTCCGATGTCAGTTTTAATTTTTGGTGGAATCTAGTCATCTGTCTGTCTGTCGGTCTTCTGTCTTTCTTACAATTTGACGGACAGACCGTCATACGGAAAAACAGTGATAACTCGAGAACTGAAAGAGGTCTCACTAAGCGGTTTTCAGATTTGTATTCCTCATTAAATTCTGCTCCAGATGAAATAAAGAAACAACAATTTGAAAATTTTACCTGAGGGGGGGTATTACCCCCCCCCCCCCCTCCCCCCCCCCCTTAAGTGAACTTGAGTTATGCAGTGTTTTTTTTATACTCCACAGAAAACATTATAAGCTTGGATTTGCTGTTAACTTAACAATATTGTACCAAATTGATAATTTTATTGCACAAACGAATCAAATGAGTCAATTATTTTAGCTTTTATTATTATATAAAAAATAAACGTTATTCTATCAACCCAAAATAAGTTCCTCTTCCTGGCGTATTTTCGCGTAAATAACGGCTTGTTTTTCAGCCTGAATCCCTTCTTCTTCCTCCCATAATCGCTTCTCCCTCTCCTTATAAACCTCAGAGTCGGGATTGAGCTCTGCGTTTCGACAACGTTCGAGCCGTTCTAACAACCTAACGATCATCCCTTCCTCGGGAATACGAACAGAGCGAACCAATTTAATTATCGATTTAATAACAGCCGTTATCGCGTCGACAGATCCTCCCGGAAATAAAACATCGTGCATATACGGATCCAGCGAGCATTTATTTTTATTACTGCTGTAAGATAAAGCGGCTAAAGCGATTTGCGACGGAGAGTACAGCAAACTAGCGTCCGTGTAGAGCGACCACAGGATGAATTCGTCAGCTTTTTTTATTAGTTTATCGACGTTCTGAAGAGAACCGATTCTTTTCAAATCGATAATAAATCCCTCGATGGCTCGAAATGGGTTGTGAACTATGAGTTGGTAGTTTAGTAGATGAATAACTTTGGGTTCTAGGGTCGTTATTCTTTCAGCGAGACGACGTTTATCCCCGGGGCCGGGGATGTTTCTAACGAACTCCACGATGGACACGTTAAACTCTTCCACCTTTGTCGCTAGGTATAAACACGGGAGGTAGAAGTCCTTGGGATGGTAATCCATCGCGCTGTTTCCTAAGGCTATTCGCTTCATATAAGAGCAGGCAGTGCCGATAACAGCCTTGGGGACGGCAGGCCTAAACGAACTGCACAATCCCTGCACCTCCCGCAAATAGAACTGTATTATCATTTGTTCCTCCAGTTCGTCTAAGAAATCGATTCTGGTACCGTCCGGGTTGTTCGCCGTATGGAATCGCGTGTTTGTTTCCTCACGTACCTGGTCTAATTCTCCTTTAGACGAAAACATCCAATTACGTGATTGGCTACTTCCACAAAACATCCCCATTATTAATTAACTAATGTAATCATGTATTGTATAGTATGATAGGCCTAACTGTCTAAGACCTACAACTGTACAGGTGGCCCTAAAAGATATAAAATATGTCACTCTCCATGGGGAAAATCGAAGCAAATAACAGCCGAATTATTTAAGAACATATTACTGTATTAAACTGTAGCCTATTATTACTGTATTAAATTCGTTTATAGTTTTGCTTTCGTTAAAATAACGGGCACTACAGGGGAGGGGACCCCCCTCAATGCTGAATTCAAATGATAAATTCGAATATTTGTAATTCATCTGAAGATATATTATTATTAATTTATCGAGATTTGCGTCAACTTTCCCCATCCCTATGTCTCACCAGTGACAACAAGAGTCCCACAAGATATGAAAACAAATAAGTTGGTGCCAGTTCCCAAGAAGGGCAACCTAACACTCTATGGTTCTTTTCGGGGAATCTCATTGATCTCGATTGCTGCAAAGCTATACAATAGAATTATATTAAATCGCATCAGGGATCCCATTGAGAGACTGCTCCGTGGAAATCAGAATGGGTTCCGTAAAGGTCGTGCGACCATGGAACCCATTTTGGCACTTAGAAGGATAATTGAAGAGTTATCAAAAAAGAAAGACAGGCATCTGGCTGTTATCTTTGTTGACTTATTCAAGGCCTTTGATTCAGTCTCCCGCTCACGTATGTTCAGCATACTTTCATTATATGGGATTCCTGATGAAATTATTGCAGCAATCAGATCAGTATACGATGGTTTGACAACATTTGTGTCTACTGTTGATGGTGACACAGAACCATTTGAAGTGTTATGGGGCGTCCTCCAGGGAGACACACTTGCACCATTCTTGTCCGTAATTGTGGTTGACTATGTTCTACGCATGTCCTTAGATCATCATAATGATGATGGGGTGATGATAACTCCACCTACTGGCTCCAGAAGTCGAGGAAATCCTGCCAAGTACCTAACTGATCTAGACTTTGCTGATGACTTAGGAGTACTCTCAGAATCACTAGAGGGAGCCCAACGGCTCCTCAGCTCATTAGAACATGCTGCTTCTAGTGTTGGTCTTTTTATTAACTCCAGAAAGACCAAAATTTTGACAGTTAACTTTGAAAGTTCTCAGCAAGTCTCTGATCGGATGAGCATAAGCTCAAAGGATGGTATGCTTGAGCATGTGGACGACTTCTGTTACCTGGGATCATGGATCCGAAAGTCAGGTGAGGACCTTCGAATACGTAAGGGAAAGGCATGGGCAGCCTTGAATAGGCTTTCCAGGATTTGGAAGTCACCGAGAATTATTCGGAAACTTAAGGTCCGATTATTTAGAGCAGCAGTAGTTCCAGTACTCCTCTATGGGAGTCCATGCTGGGCTCTAACTGCTGAGGACACCAAATCTCTGGATGGCACATTCACAAGAATGCTACGCCGGGTTCATTGTGTCAAGTACAATGCACACATCTCCAACCAGACACTATATAACATTGGAGGTGTCTCATTGGTTCCCCCAAGCTTGACACTAGAACAAAATCGCCTCCGCTTTGCAGGACATTGCTTTCGCCGTGAGGACCAGCCAGTGCATAATCTTGTACTTTGGCAGCCTCATGGAGTGAATAAGCATGGTGGACAGCCCATGACTTTCTAGAGACGCATCTTAAAGGACACTGGCCTTGAAGATGCGGATGATCTAGCAAATGTCATGGGTGATAGGGAGTTGTGGCGGCGCAATTTTGTCGACAAGCCGGCACAGCATTCTTAAAAATGCAGCTGCACTGTAGCATGCCGATACTAGTAGTATGCCTAATCTCTAAAATCACATACGGATTATTCTCCATAGGAATCCATTACATACGCACATACGCGTATGTGCATACGGATATGGCAAATGCATACGGATACGGCGAAAAGTTATACCAATAACAACGTAACACCCAATGACTCCGAACCCCAGACTCATAAATGGATAACTATTCTGTTTATTGTTAACCTGGTTGAAATGTGTTTTGAAAATAAAAAAAATACAAGTAATAATAGTGTATAGTAGTAGTTCTACTCGCCGTCGATTATCGTACGGAGTCAGAATTAGAAAATTGTCTTTTGTGAAATCTCACATTTCATATCCAAAGCAGCTACTGGTATTATTCACATTAGCCTCAATAGGCCTACCATCTCTAGAGAGCTTGCATCTTCTGGAGGCCAATTATTATAATTAATTAATTTATACATAATCTTCGGGAACATTTGGTTTGTCTTGCAATTGATACAATGTATAGACATACCATTGTTAGAAACATACCATCGATAGAAAATGTCGCGTTCTAGAAATTGTGTATTTATTATAGGATAAATGGCCTTCAGCGAACGTAATTTTTTCAATCTTTGAATAATTGATTCAAAATACAAATAATTTTATAAAAAAAAATTGGATAAAAATTTTTATTCTTAAATTGTTACTTTTTCGCTCGAATATACCCCAAAATCGGGAGAAAAGGTTTCTTAGCTTTAGATATATCTAAGATAACCCATAGGATTGCATTGATTTTACTTTAACCCATAGGATTGCATTGATTTTACTTTAACCCATAGGATTGCATTGATTTTACTTTATCCCATAGGATTGCATTGATTTTACTTTATCCCATAGGATTGTATTGATTTTACTTTTTTTCCCGGCGAAAAAAGTAAATTAAAATATTTTTGGTGGAATTTCTTAAATTTTATTACATATATTGAAAGAGCATCGACGTAGAAAAGGTTTGTAACTAATTTGAGCAAAATCCATTCACACACTTAAGGGGGGGGTGGGGGGGGGTGTAGTCATTTTACAACGATTTGGTGGGTTTATGTATTCAGCGTGTAAATTTTGAAGATATGAATGATTTTTCTTGAATATAGTCCCATTTCAAAGCTAAAAGATGGGTCATTAACTTAACAAAAAAAATCCACAATAATTAACGTAATTAGCTTAATTAGGCATAAATTAACATAATTAATGATGACAAATTACGAAACAGTGGAAACACGATTTCTCATTTAGTTCTCAATGGATTTTTAAAATTCTTTTTTTGTTTTAATGAGAATTATACTAACGGGAAAACCCTACTAATGGGAAAAAGTCACCATAACTTTCTTTCTAATTTTTTTTTTCAAAATTATGTTCGTTCATTTTATTGCACAGTTTCTGGGCATTCCAAAACAACAAAAAACAGATCAGAAAAACAGAAAACGTGTTTCCCATTTTTGAATATGTTCAAAAAATAGTTTTGAGTGAAATCGCTTTAAAGTTCGGTTATAATAATTCAAAATTCAAACCTTCCCGCCATTTTTAGTAATATGGATTTTTTTCCCTTTTCCTTTGTAGTATTTTTCGAATCAATCTTTGGTGCAAATTTTGTACCTAATAAAAAGTAACAAACAAAACCAAATTGGCAACATAACAAAATTGATTTTAACAATATTTAGCAGGATGAAAGAAAGCCTTCGCGCAGCACGAGAAATTAAGTGAAGCCTTATTTATACTTTTCATATTTTAGTTTTCACAATTTTTCACAATATTCACAAGTTTTCACTCAGACAACAATTTTTCTGTTAGGGTATTTCTGGATGGTGATTTCATTTCCAATGACAGTTTTTTCGTTTGATGACAGCCAAACTGTATGTTTGGTTATCCGACTGTCAGTAATATTTTGACAGACTGACTGACAGACCGACATCCACAAAGACAGACACGACGTCGTCAAATGTAAAAACTGACTTCAGAAATGAAATCTCCGAACAAGAAAACCCTTAGAACTAAAATTTTAGCTGGGTTGTGTGCTTGCTTACATTTCGACAGACTGACCGACAGACAGACAAATGTACAGACATACATATAGCAGTCTAGATTCTGCAAAATATTAGAACTGACTCGGGAAATTAAGTTACCGAATTAAAACACGGTAACAAAAGTTATAGTAGCTATAGTTATAGTAGTATATGGAGTGCTTTCTTAGACTACGTCAGGCAAACCGACAGGTGCTTTATAATAATTTTGATCAGACAGACCGACATACGGTTAGAAAATGGAACTCAATATCCAATATTGGTTCAGGTAGTTAAGAGGCTCTCTAGTTACGTAATAAATATTCGAGAACACTAAATTATTGTAACATTGAGTGGCAACATCGAGAGTTGAAGAGTGCAATAATTTTAATCGCAGTAACTATGGAAGCAATATAGTTAAATACAACAGTTCAATTTCATTTGTAATAACATTTGTGGAAAAAAAACGTAGATCATTTTTTTCAATATTCTCTCGACCCTTTATTAACCTAGCTTACGCTCGGTAAATAAAATGCCTCGAGAATAGTGAAAAAGTTCTACTTTTTTCCCATATAATAAATAATTATGAAGGGGTTAGGGGTTTACTGTGGTAGATCACCCATGATGGTGAACAGGTATTCCTTTGGGAAACAGAGTGGAAGGGTTTACTGTGGAAGATCACCCGTGGTGGTGAACAGGCATTCCTTTAGGAAACAGTAGAAGGGTTTACTGTGGAAGATCACCCGTGGTGGTGAACAGGCATTCCTTTAGGAAACAGAGTGGAAGGGTTTACTGTGGAAGATCACCAATGGTGGTGGACGGACAGGTATTCATTGGCTTAACGAGCCTAAAAGATTCTCCCATTCAAAAACAAAATTATTTTGAAAAGAACTACCGGTACCCGATTCACCTTCACGTAAATTCGTCTATAACTTTTTATTAGAAATAGATTTGGAGACACCGTTTTTTGTTAAAATCTCAGGAAAATTGTGCATCTAATAGGCCAAATAACTCAAAATCTACCTCTGGCGGTATAAGGTTCCTTTTCTCGTGACCAGCCACATACAGTATACTGAAAAACGTGAATAATATGTATGAATATTGATTGTCTGTGTTTTATTGCAAAGTTTTCTTTCATATTTGTAGATACATATCATATGATATAGATTGTTTGTTTAGATTGCTTGATTATCTACAATATATAAGTATAAAATTTCCAATACGACCCTCCGGTAAATCAGTATGAAAAATCTTTGCGCACAATTTATACCAGTGTGTCTTTAAGAAGATTTCAATACGTGGTTTTAAAACATCAAACATAACAACATGTTGGGGCATATATCGGTCCAGGTGGTAGTTATCAAACAACCAGCCCGCGGGGTCTTTATAGAAATCATCAGCCTCATCAGTGTAGTTGGTTTGACCAAGGAAAGGCTCGCACGTAAGGAAACGCATTGGAATGTTTTTGTGCATGTGGGCATAAAAAGGGGTTGAATGGCAAGGCATTAGGAAGAGAATGCCACTAGAATTGGTGGGCGTTAAATCATGAAGAACTTTCATAACGCCGATGGCACCTACTTGATGGACCACTCCAAAATAATATGCCATGCCAATTTTGGCAGTCAGTAGCCCGATAAATACAGCAGATAAAATAACCTTTCTACCAAATGTAGAACATATCAATGTAACGTCGTAAATAGCAGAACCGCACATAATCATTGCTTGGGGTAGAATACATAGAAGAAATCGAAACTCCTTGTGCGGAAGAATGCTGTACACACCCACGGTCCACACTATGGCAAATTGTAAGGGGAGTAACCCCTTCTTTTCGCAGTTAAAAAAACCTATTAAAAATAAAAGTAAATCAGGTCCCAAAACAGTTGGGAGACCCTGAGATATGTACCAGTACCACGGGTGGGTACCATAGAACCCGCTCTGATTTTGCAGGAAGTTAAACTTTAGGAAGTTCCAAGCTGGAAACTCCCACACCCCATAATAACTTCTATCTACTATTAAATTAAATGATAAACAAACTATCCCGCATCCAACAAGCCGAGTTATTAGCAAAGGTGAAAATTTCGCCCTGAATACATGCCAAATTAGGAACGGGGTCCAAACAATGGCTGCTGTTGGTCTCATTAGAACAGTCATGCCGCTAATCAATAGATACACAATTGGGGAAACTTCTGGAGACTTCCAGGGGTAGTAATACAACCCCATCGTTGTTAATGTTGCTTCCATACAGTTCACCAAAGTGCGAGGCGCCGTGTAAAATATAAACCAGGATGATAAATGAAATAATAAGGAATAATAGGCTAAAATTCTGTTACTAGTCAACTTGTAGCTCAATTTATAAACATATAAGTCCCCAATCGATGAAAGGAAACATTGAACTATTCTAGGTCCCTCAAGAACGACTTGTCTGTCGTTTAACCCCATAGCTTGCAGCAAACTATACACGGCGTGGAAAATCATGGGGTGTAAGTGACTGCGGATCTTGTATTTCCATTCCCACGTCAAATATCCATAGCCATATGCATGGTAATGGGCAACTTCCAAGGACTGCCAGTATTCATCAGGTACGAACCATGTGTTAACAAAACTAAGATTAATCGACACTCTATACAGGCAGATAATTAGGAAGAGTTGACTTTCCGGTAAATAATTAAGCACATTAAACGGAAATTTATCTAATCCGGTGGCGGTGATGTTGTTAACGTGATTACCATCGGTGGGGTCATCGATAATGGGGGCATCTTCTTTCTCAGAGGCCTCCCCAATACCGGTAATAACTCTGCGCCTGACTGCAGATTCCCCGTCTCTATTCATCATTTACATTTCAGCATTTACTTCAAACAGTCAACAGTGAACAGGTCAAAGGAAGGGCCTATAAAAATATCAACAATTTACTTCAATTTTGGCAATCTACTTATCTACAGATCTAGCTTTACGATAGCTAGCTAGATTTATGCTTTACGTTAGTACTGTAGTAGGCCTAGGCTGAAGGCTGCTAAGCCCCTACTGCCCTAAGCCTTACAGTGCAGTGATTACGATATTTAAATGCGAGGATTAGGGTTAGGTCAAATAGTAAAGTCGGTCAGTACGCCTACCGCCTGACCGCGCACTGCAGTCTGGCGGTAGTGTCAAGATGATGATCAAGATGCCTTGAATTAGATTACTTTTAGTCTGTTAGTACAGTAGTCAGTAGTACAGCAGGTCTATAATCTCAGAATCTAGGCCTTATACAGTAATAATAATCAGAATACTCTTCTTTAGGTCACCTGGTGCTGGTAGCGTTAGGTCCGTGGCATTAGGTCCTGGTAGCATTACAGCATTAGGTCCGTGGCGTTAGGTCAGGGTAGCGTTCTGGCGTTAGGGCCGTGCCATTGTCTGATTGTCAGATTGTGGGCCAGTAGGTCCAGTCTGCCTCCAATACAGCAATACATACCTGATACCAGGCAGGTTACAGGGTTAGTAAAGGAGCAGGTTACAGAGGCGAGTTGAAAGGAACCAAAACAATAAACGAGAGTTAGGGATATTGTGGAATAGATTAATAGAGAATCAACAGTAACAGTCATATATATATGCTACAGTGCTATTGTAGTAAGGTATAGGCCTAGGTGATAGGACCTAATGTCAGAATGTGTAATGCTATGTATGTATGTGTGATGTATATTATGTACATGAATGACAGAATGACTTAATGCAGCAGGACCTACAGACCTACAACCTAACGCTACACAGGCAGACAGGACCTAACGCGCCAGCAGGACCTGGGACCTAAAGCTGCGGGACCTAACGCTACAGGACCTAAAGTATACCGATTTGGACCTAACGCTACTTTCAGACTTTACCCCGCTACCGTATACTGGTATACCGGTACCGGTATTGCTATGCCTTCGGGCTCGGGCTGTCGGGGTACTTCAGGGTTGCCGATCTGCCTCGGACAGTCGGAACGCCCGGTGTACAGGTGTCAGGGCAGCAGGGTGTAACAGCGGATTCAGTCCCCCGAAGAATCCCCCCCCCGGACCGGATCTGCTAGCGGATTTCGCTCTAATCGGTTTGCGTACCGGTACCCAGTACCAGCAGACCAGTGCAGCAGTGATTATACTCAATGCTGCAATGCAGGAATCAGGCAATGCAGCAATGGACAGGCATCGCTATATAATACTGTATACTGCAGTACCAGTAGTACGGGTAGGTAGGCCTACTGCCTACCAGTCAACCGGTAGTCAGATAAATATATTTATTATTATTTAGGCCTATTTATTTATTGACAGCGAGATAAAACATTAATATTTATTATACAGTAACGGCACTGCACCATCACTGTCAAACTGTCAAACAGTCTCTCTAAACTGCTACATAACATAATACAGTAATAGGCCTAACTAAATCTATAAGATTACAAAGTTCGATAAGACAAACTACAGTATTATCCCTCAGATATTATCATAATGTGTGCAAAACAATGGAATTATTACGTATTACACTTAGTAAAATAATTGGCTTGTAATTTTATTAAACTTTTAATTATGTGCAAAATTACGAAATAATAATTTATCTTAATAAAATAATTGACTGGTACTGACTGAATTTACACTGAATAAACAATATACTGATATCTGGATATATTAACTTAAAAAAAGTAACAAAGAAATTTTGTTGAGAAACGGCTGAGAAATAGGCATTCAAAGATTGCAAGAATTATTGTTCGCTACAAGCCATTTATTCTATTTAATAAATACACAAAATTCTAGAACGTGTTATTTATTTTAAGAGCATATTTCT
Organism: Nemertoderma westbladi; assembly: GCA_032718475.1. Classification (NCBI taxonomy): domain Eukaryota; kingdom Metazoa; phylum Xenacoelomorpha; order Nemertodermatida; family Nemertodermatidae; genus Nemertoderma; species Nemertoderma westbladi. Next base: position 82,890 of record JAUCBJ010000434.1, on the reverse strand, counting down.
AGTAGTGACGGCTGAATGAATAGAGTTTGTAAAGTGTACATCTAATATTCCTCCTCTCCCTCCTCATCTTCGGCTCCACCACTATCAACTCCAACCTCCTCGTAATTCTTCTCCAGGCAGCGAGATCCTCTCGAGCCTCGCTGAATTCTCCCTCTTCTAAACGCACCGCCCACATCCCTGCGCCATCGTCAAGCCCTATTGGCCGCCACGACCTCTGCCCACCCCTCAAACAAAGAAAAATGAGTGAACGCTTCACGATTTTGCGTGTCATCCTTGCGCAGGGGCCATGCAAAGTAAGTACATGTTACAGTTTAATTATTGCTGGGAATAAATAGATTTATGGTTAAGAAATGGATTTGCTGTAAATAGAAACAAAACTACTATAGTATGCAGCACCTACGACGCAGAACTGAACTAACGACCACTCGCAGGACCTGTACGTGTTGTAATAACGTTTTATATTAGTTTTAGGTTAGAGTAGTAATTGTAATTGTGTAATACTGTATTTGTGACCAAGTACAGTACAAGTAACATAAAGGACCCCCAAGGAAATAAGCTGCAAATCTTTACTGGCAATCCTATATGTTACGTTGGACAATACAAATCATAATATTATCATATTATTTAATAATTAATTCAAAGTAAAAATAATATAAAATCAATGTAAAATAATTTAAATTCAGTGTAAAATAATTTAAATTCAATGTAAAATAATGTAAAATCAATCTAAAAGCGCAATTTTATAAGCAAATTGTAATAAGCAAGTTGGAAAAACCACTATTTAAGGCCCGTGCTCCACTGGTAAGTCTTATAAAGTCTTAGTCAGAATAAATTATGGAACACATTGGTTTCAATGGGGGCGTCTCCACTGGCAAATCGTAAGTTACGACCTATGAGTGGCAAGTGATTATGTCCCATGTTCCATCTTTTGACACATGGCTCATGTGTTATATCCGGCAAGAGGTCTGTGATTGGTTCCTTTGGGTTTAAATATGCAGTAAATGTGAGACGCATCTTATATTTTTTATCAAATGACTTGTGTTACCAATGGAGCAAGGAGGCATTCATTTTGACATTCTGACCAGTGAGCCACGGGCCTATTGATGCATTTCGTGGTGTACTGTAACATATGGTGGGACCATTTTAGTTTGTTTACCAGGTGAAATGTTTTTGGAAATGTGTTACATATACCCATCAAGACTGAATTCACTTTAATAAACTAAACAGGGTGGCTGTGAATTTTCCCTCATTAGATAGGTTAATTAGGTTCCGCCTTGGTGTACTGGTTGCATTGATTTCCAATCTATCTGGAAGTCGTGGGTTCGATCCCAGCATGTTGGCCAAGGCAGTTTTCGATTCAGCACGAATTGTTTGAAGCTTGAAGGGGATACTCAAGGGGCATCTATGCCTTGCATCCTTAAATGTTAGCTCTAACGGCCGAAGAAAACTTCATTTCTATACTTTTTTACAAGTGTTGAAAAGTATCTTAAACTAATTATTAGAAATAATGTTTAAAAAATATACAAATGTTGATAATAATTTAACAAACTAATTGCAACTATCAAAATAGTTACGTACCTGGCAATTCCGGTAAAATTCCGGCCGGAATTGACCCCATTCGGGCCGGAACCGGAATTGGGCAAATACCGCCGGAATTCCGGGACATCCCTAATGGTAACAACCACGGTGAGTTGAACTAGTTGTGTTTCAAATTTCAAACAATTATGATAAAGATGTGTAGAAGTATGGTGTAGGGGGGTCCGTGTCAACAGAAAATGACTCTGACTCTATATTACGGTTCATGGTGTATTATATTGCATTGTTGTACCGCAACTTATGGAATAAATAAAATGTTCCAGAATTATGTTTATTAAATATTATCGTAAAGGTATACATTGTTTACTGTATACTAACGTTTAAACTACACTACTACCTGCACTATATTACATTTACTGCTTAAAACATAACATTCACACATATCCACAAGGCAGGATGCTGTAGTGACACTATATCAATTTTAATAATATAAAGTTGTAACTTTGTAATATAATTTATAACAACCCGAAGTCAATATATGTGACTAGTTGCAAATTAATAGGAAAACAGGAGGCGGGATTTCGTTAATATGGGAAACCTATTGTTACCAAAATGGCAATTATTGGGGTCATGAAATTATAGTACGTTACACATTGGTAACACTAGGCCTACATACAGTACATCATAGATTAGTTGATAAACAAGTAGACCGGTAAGTATTTTTATAGCTTTATAATTATAACTTTTAACAAAATATTAGCCCTTTTCATTTGAGCGATAAAAAATACAACACTATTAATATTCTCATTTATTTTTATATTTCTAAAAAAAATAACTACAGTGGGACTAGGACGGTAGTTAGCTTTATAAATGGACCTTAAACCTTTTTTGTATAGATTAGCCTAACATAAAAGACTGTAAAATGTATGTAAAAAACGTAAAGAAACGGTAACATTAAGTAAATTTTTTATTTAAAATGTAGTAAATAAATATTACAGTACAGTAGGCCCATATAATGAATACACCAAAGCCACGTACACCATGTACAAAACAATATAATAATGGTCAAGTCAAACACATACGATAATATTAACTACGTATTTGTCCACCAGATAAGTTATAATGTAATGAATACCTTGTTATTATTCACCAGCTCGAGCTAGGATAAACCCCACCCACAGGCCCACACATTGAGTTGTATTTTACGACAGAAAATATAAAAATATAAAAAAATTCGTAATCAAATCATACCAGTAACGTAGTAAAGCGATGTCTGTTTTGTTATATAATCAAAAAATAAAAATTTACGTATATATAAATTATATACAGAAGACCTAATCAATATTAATAAATATCTACTGTACCGGTAAATAATTAGCGATTTTCTTTAATTAAAACCAAAACTTTAATTAAAAATAAATACCAAAACCTTCATTTTCTCGTTTGGAATTTCTGTTTACTAAAAATAATGTCATCCGGCGATGGGGTTGAAAAATTGAAGGTTTTAATTTCCTTATCTAAACGGATCGATTTATCGGCAACAATTCCCAACTGTTTACATTGGAAGGGGTAACTAAAGGGGTTGTAAGACCTCTTAAGTCGTCTACGCTTCCATTTCTGCGACTGAGAATAGGAATAATTTACAGAGAATCCCGTTTCCCCAACAATAAACGACTTGGCGAATGCTGACGGCTCGGCCAAACTAATAGGTAGACGGTTGGCAATATTTCGGAATGCCGGTTCAGCCGTAGGCCTATCGATAATTGGTGATAACATGTTTGTAACCTGACCGACAAAGTTAGTTTGAGAATCATGAATATTAGACTGGGTTTCACTATTGTTATTATAAAGAGAAACTAATTTCTCCGTAGGTTTACCATATTTTTCAGAGTGTGTCTGATGTACTGTTTTCGGCTCCAGTTCCGGTATCGTTAATGAAATATTATTATTGGAGTATTTATTTGTAATAGCATTCGAAAGATCTATGATCACATCATGTCCATATTGTAGATTGGAAGTAGTACAGGTACCAGTAATAGAGATCGGTGAATTTGTACAATGTCCGAAATTTTTGTGAAGTAAATGATTGCAAGAAACTGCATTATATTTTTTATGAGAGCATACCGGTACACCTTCAACTGATGCACCACCAGCAGCATTGGAACGAACGTTCTCGTCATCTGTAGACCGATATTGGCGATTTTGAGATGTGGAAACTTGTGTTTCCAGAAGTATTTGATCCAGAGAGAATTGAAGGTCGCCAACAGTGGTTGTGCCACCAGTAGAATCAGAAGCAGCTTTTTCTCGAAACATATCAGACAGAGAAGGTAAATCCAAATCACCCCTGCCTGAATTAGTCATCACTTCAACCAAACTGTAGAACTAGTCAGCTAGTAGTTAGTAGGCGCATTACTGCATAAGGGCCTACTGCATTAATACAGTAGTACTGTACTGCTGTAGTCAGCCAACAGTCAACAGTAACCAGTAGTTACCTATGTATTACTGTATTACTGCTGTACTGTGTTAGGATAGGATAAAGTAACACTGGAAGGGTTTACAGTGGTAGATCACCAATGGTGGTGAACAGCCATTCCTTGGCTAAATGAGCCTAAAGCTAAAAGATTCTCCAAATCATAAAATGTAAGAAAGGGGGGTAGGCCTACGGTTTGATTCGCCCCTCGACCTATTCCCACTAAGTCTATTCGCCCCTGCAGATTTTAGGGGCATATGCCCTTGGGGCGAATCGACTTTGACAGTTAACCGATTGGCCCCACATTCCAAGTCCATTCGACCCAAATGCCATTATTAATGTTTTACTAATTGTTGTAATATCAATATCAAATTTATTATTTTCAATATCAAAAACAATATAGGAAATGTCAAAGTTAATTATTATGACCATATTACATGTATAGCCGAGTGCCGACTGCGGAGTATACTGTATGCACTTTAAAAATGAATTTGGTACATAACTAACTAACTAGGCCTATAGAAATACAGTAGATTCCTTATTATACAGTTATACAGTATGTCAATGTTTATACAGTATATTTTTAGATTATTTGGTTATAGTTTTTAATTTAATTTATTTTTAAATAACTCAAATTCAACTAAATCTGAAGAAAGGGACACATGTTAGGCTACTGTAGTACGATAATTTACAAATTACAATTAGTAGATTGCATGATACAGTAGCCTATAAATGTTTAAAAATAACATGCGTCAGCATGTAGCGCAGTGTAGCCAGCCTGATCATAATTCATTCTGTAATTATCACAATTACCACAATTGAATCATCAAATCCTCTGATCAATCCTAGGCCTTAGGGGTGAGTACAATAGTACAAAACAAAGATCAAAGACTAAAGACCTGTAAAAACACATGTGTTAACTTTACGTTTATTGTTTTGATTCCCCCAACACGCCGCTGTAACCTGCTCCTTTACTAAACCGGTTCCTTTAAACGGCAATGGGACCTAAACGCTCTTTGGGACCTTAGGCATCTTTACTTCTTTTTCTTATACAGGTCACAAATAAGAGCGTTAGGTCCCATTGATATTTAAAGGAACGTGTTAGTAAAGGAACAGGTTACAAGAGGCGTGTTTGTGGAACCAAAACAATAAACCAAAGTTAACACATGTTACAAGATATTATGCAGGTTACTTAATTTGGTCTTTGATCTTTGTTTTGTACTCACCCATTGTATTAGTGAGACTCAGAAAGTCAGAACATTAAATAAATTAATATGACCCATGAAAGGGTAGGGCCTACAGTAGGGTTAATCTATCAAAGGACACCTGTAGACCACTAAATAAAGATACTGTATGATGGTTACCTATAAAGTATACAGTAGTAGTATCAAGCAGTGTCTATTTATTATATTTCATCAGCGGCAGAAGGTCCCGTTTCACGAATAATAATAAATAAACACGAGGCTTATTACCAATAATTGAGAGAAAGAAGCAGATTACAGAGGCAGGAATTTCTAACCAAAACAATACAAGCTAGGCAACAGTATCACTCAGCAAAATATAATTTGAAAGGTTTTCTAACCAAATCAATTGGTGTGGGTGGATGGTTGCGGGTAAGGGGTGTTGGGTATGGGTGGATGGGTTGGTGCGGATAAGTTGGGGTGGATAAGTTGGTGCGGATAAATGTGATAAGTGAGATACGTATGTGGGTGGGTAATTTAGGTAGAAGTAAAATTAACTAGCGGTGTGGTGTTGTAAGTACTGTACAGTAGTGTATTCATTAAAGTTGCATTAACAGCTCAAATACAATTCATTTAAGTACTGTAGGTGTATAAGGGATGGGTGAGGGTGTGGGAAAGTCAGATAGTGGCGCACATTGACTGCCAGTGAAAATTGTGATCTTAAGCTCATATTGACCGCAGGAAAATAAAGTCTCGTTTATTGTTTTGGTTAAAAAACACTCTCATTGTAACCTGCTACATTCCCTTAATTTTTCAAACCCACTAAACACATATTTTTGTTATGCGATTATTTTATGCCATTGACTCGGGTGAGTACTGTTAGTAGGTGGTGTTATACTGTATGTTATGGTATATAGGGACGGGTGCGTGCAAGGGTCTCTAACGGTTGGTGTGGGTGGATGCAGGTAAGTTTATACCAACTATTCAGTACAGTAGTATCACCACCGCTCAAGATTACCAGCCGTATACTGTAGAACTGTCGTGAAATACAGTAGAGGCTTTGTATTGGGTGGGATTATCATTAATAGATCCATACCCCATATCTTCCCCCTTTTCTTGCGCGTTCTTACCCCCAGCTCCAGTGTAAAGTACTGTCTGTACTTTTTCCTTGAGATGTTATCTGAGAGTGATGTGGAATATACTGTAACTCTCATCCAATATACACTAGAGAAGGTGAAATATATAACATAATATTGATTTTGATATGGATTACATTCGTTTAATTGTAATAATCGATCCGATGAAATAACCACCACCAAAAAATATAAATTAGCCAATTACTAGTTTAAATATTTATATTTGTTTGAGGATCCAGACATGACATGAATAAGGGTCACCTAAGCAATAACCTACGCAGTACATAAAATAACATTCTTTAAAAACTGATTGACAATATGGGCTGCATCATATAATACCCTGTGTGTATGGTTAGGTATTGCTAAATAGGCGATGCCTTGTAGCTAAATAATAACTACTGTATATGTACAGTATATTCATACCAAATTTTGTAGCATTTGGTTGGAATTTGAAAAAATGAGGGGGTTGGGGGGGGGGGGGGGGGGGGGGGGGAGCTCCCCCTAATGTAAGCTTACTTTCCGGTTTATACGAAAAATGGTCATAACGGAGAAGGTTCAAGTAATACGTAATCTTAAAATCCTATAAATATACATTAAAATGTTTCCACAATTTACATATTAAAATAAGTACGTACGCGGTTAAATTTAATTGAATAATATACTGTAAAAGATACTAATTTATACGAGGCTATCGTACAGTATATGCCTGGTTACGAGGGTGATATTAAATAATTAAAATAAATAAAAATATGAGCAGTGGTAAAAAGAGAGATTAGGCTGAGATGGAGGATAAATTAAATTAAAATAGGTAAGTAAAATAAAGATAAAAATATAATTGTCGACTTTGTCTTGACTTTTGTTTTGACTTAATTGTTGACTCGACTTTTCGGATGAAAAATCGATAAAATGCGAAGTGTGGCTAAGGCTAGGTAGATACAAGTAATTAAGTTAAAATAAGTAAAAATAAATGAAAAGATATACGGCGATTTAGGTATGGCTGGCTAGGAAGACACAATTAAATAAAATTAAATAAAGTGAAATTAAATTAAATTATTTAAAACATGAGCAGATAATCGATAAAATTCATAAAATGATATAAAGTTGATAGATGACACCACAATGCTGGAATAAATGACTGCAGGTCTAGCAGCTGTTGAAACAAGACGCAAACAATAATAAAATATATAATATAACACCACCATTGAAGTTACCTATTGTTATACAAAGTGAATCGAGTTACAAAAAGCAGAATAATTTAGTATAATGGTGGAATAACTTTGTTGAGGGGAGGGCGGTGTAAATTAATAAGGATGGCTTCGGTGTGGATACGCCGGTGGTGATTACGAAATTTGTAAAAGCCTTTGCTGAATTGCCCCGTTATTTTTATTATCTTTTACATTAAAATACTCTGTAGTTGATTTAATAAGTGTAAGAGACCGTATTATTGCTGTATCGGTGTTTTTAGAGGATCTAAGACCTATTTCCTCCGTATGTGTACTGTGAAAGGCATATTTTATGATTCTATGGCAATTCGTGACGCAAAGGGGTGATAGCTACTCTTGAACAGTAGTTACTATGACTACGGTTAACAGCTGACATTCATACGTGTTGATTTCCTTTGTTCTACGGCGTCTCTCAGTTCAGTCAGCCAATTAGAGCGTTTTTGTGGCTCCTTGTACAGAAAATTTCCGAGAAATGACGCAATGCTTATGTGCAGTGTTTACATTCAGTCCTGAGCCAAAGAAAGAACGGCTTGGAAGTATTTTGTGCTTTACTGTTTTAGCCGTACACTAGTAGGCTTAATCATAAGGACATATATCCGTTATCTTGACTAACCTAACTCAATGCAATCAATGCATACTGCAGTACTGCATACACTGCATACTGTGTAACACTGTGCATACTTTATATTGTTATACTGCTATTTGCTGTCTGTACTTCATAATTTGGTTGATGAATTATTATATTTGGAATAACGATAAATAACCCCGAAAACCCAATATTCTTGATATACTGAAGGTAAGAGAGAAAGGTTATACATAACGATTGTGACTTATGTTAAAGTGGTTTGAAGTGAATCTAATGTTATTTGATAGCCCCTACATGAGTCAGTCCGTGTTCCTTTTATATGTAACTAAAATCAGTGAAGATCGGCAGATCAGTGTGCAGTATTGTGCAGCATTGTGTGCGAGTGATACTGATAACGAAGCATTTCCTAAAGAATGCGCCATATATGTGAATTATAATTAAGCCATATTGTTGTGAGTAGTTTAAGTCATAACTCTGTTTATATAAATAAAGCGCCACGTCCTAAAGGAACTGTTAATATTCCCGAAGGTGAATAATATTGTCAGAGATTATATAATACTGTCAGTCGAATAATACATTAAGCTTACATAGCAATAAAATTAAGCCGTCGAACCCAATCTCCCGGGAATTATCCAGCGGGTGAATGATCGCGCACAGATTGGTTTCGACTAGTGTAGTGAATCAAATATTTGTCATCGGCTAAAGTGATTTATTATCTAACAGACATCCTAATTTGGCGGGTTAAACTGCCAAAGGTCTGAAAGCGCGAACAATAACGGATATTGCTTCTTTATTGCAGTAAGCAATAAAGTCGAAAGTACTGGTCGACCGGTAACCAGTAGGCCTGACTGCCTGATCATCCGGACCGGTACCTACAGCAGTATTATTCGATTTTGATAATTATATACCGGTAGGCCTTAATAATTAATCAGGGAGGGCCCGCCCTGGTTTTTTATTGAGACTTTTACTTATTTCTGTCAAGTTTTATTTGTTTGTAGGCCAGTATTGAACAGAAGGCGTGTAAGCCTGATCATATTGTACAGACAAGTTGTAGGCTGAGCTGTTGTCTGATTGCTGTTAAGTCTGAACGGATTGCAGTGTGTGTAGGTCACCTGTCCGATAAAGAACGGTTGGGAAGTTGGGGTAGCCATTGCTGTAAAGTAAACCCCCAATTAAAGAATAAGTCGTACTACTGGGTTTAGAACGCATACTACCTAACTATTTCGGAGTCTGCATGTCCTGTAGTTTATTTAGGCTTGAGAGTAGTCTGCCATCGTTTGGTCTGTACTTTGTTTGTGTAGTCGGTACAGGTAGCGTATAATATTATTTAGATAATTTGTAGGCTGGATAATTGTCTGGCTGTTATTAGGTCTGAACGGATTGCAGTCTGTGTAGAGCCCTTGTCCGATAAAGAACGGTTGGGAAGTTGGGGCAGCCAAAGCTATAAGGTAAACCCCCAATTAAAGAATAAGTCGTACTACTGGGTTAGAACGCATACTACCTAATTATTTCGGAGTCTGCATATACCGTATTTGTTTAGGCTTGATAGTAGTCTGTCAGTGTTCGGTCTGCATTTTGTTTGAGTAGTTTGTACGCGTAGCGTAATATTTATTATTCAGAGTTTATGCGATTATTCGCAACATTCATTCCCCAAGTTTGTTCCTACAGTAATTGTGTTTGTTATACATACCGCTATAGTTAAATTAACCCCGGTACTACACGGGCTGCTTGGCGTAGGTAAAGACTGGTGATTTTGTGCATCGGTCACTCCAGCAGATGCTGTGGTTCTTTTAGCTGTTCAAGTATATTTAACTACTGATTATATGTTATACAAGTACTCGTACCTAATTTAGGGTTTAGTGTACAGTACTTTCCGAAGTAATTAGTGTAGACATTATATCTGTGTTGTAAAGTGGTTGATAGGCACATTCGATTAGCTCTATTAACTTCTAGGTAGGAACACTCCGTGATACATAACGTAGAACCTATAGCGATACGGCTATAGGTCGTCAGGCGGTGGTATTTTCCTATCTAGACAACGCAGTGTATTTACTACTACTTATTATTTCAAATACCGTAGTACCCTGTCCGTGTAATAATCGGTTATCTAACCCTTTGTTAGGCTGGTTTGTAGACTTCTTGTAAAATTACCCTAAAAATTCGTATTTTGTGTTTTTGTAAATTTTTGTGTTTATTTAGAGATTGTAATCTCACCCGAATTGTAAGTAATTTGTAGTATTAAGTAACTTAGGTAAATTAGTATTATTTGTTTTAGTGTCTTATAAGTAACACTTCACTGAAAGCGCACCGCTTTGTGTAGTGATTACTCCCCAGAAATAATAACATTTATTTCAAAATTGACAAAACCCATTAAAACGGGTATATATATATTATAAATCAACTCCAACGATTTATAAATAGTAGGCCTACCATCCAACAATTAGGTCTCAATATCAGTTAGACTACTGCTTAAATAACGGTAATAAAGTAAGTTAAAGTAACCAAGTAACCCTAAAAGTTCAGAAATTCAATTATTCTAAAATAATTGATATACCGGTATTTACGATAGGCTATTATAATATTTATATTTGTGCTGAAAGCATACCGGTATTCTGTAATTAATTCAGTTAATAACTATACTTATATATACACTACAAACTGTCAGCTGTATACCGGTATTTACGATAGGCCTATTATATATTTATATATATTTGTGCTAAAATTATACCGGTATTCGGTGATAAACCTAGTCTGTAATAATAGTTATATATACTATAAGCATACCGGTATTATAATATATTATATATCACGCTACACTGAGTAGCAGTACCGGTAATTAATTACTAGGCTAGCAGTTAATACTGAGTTACTAGACTTGCTTAGACTGTAATATAGCAGTAGGCATTCAACTGTACATACATAGTCATGTCTGATACTAAGCAGAACCTGTCAGACAGTTTATTAGATGTAACTATCTGCGACTCAGATAGAGACGTACAACCGTCTGGTCGTAAGTTCAGTTCACCCCCCACTGTGAGGAAGGTCATCCCTCCAGTAGTAATAACAGAACCTAGGCTAGTCCAACATCGTAGGTCTACCATAGGCACCCGAGCTCAGGTCAAGCGGGACCAACAAGCAGCGGAACAACAACAACCCGCTAGTCAAGAACTTATTCCTCAGCGGCCCAGCAGCTCCAGTAGTGAGGATACTGTAGAGCTGACACCCGAGCGCGGAGCAGAGATGACGGATGCGGTTTATACGGATCCCCTTCTCATCCTTCCTGCAGCCGTGCTCGCTGGGTTATTGATCGCGGTGGAAGAACACCAGATCGATTGGGCGAGAAGTCAACGGTCAACTAGAGATAGTTACGCGGGATACACGAGTGAAGAACTGAAGTCTATTGTCGAGTCGCAATGGAACTTCCCCGGACCCGGACTCCCGTTTGATTTATCAGAAGCTGCCTGGGAAGACATACACCGGATGGGAGTAGCCAAGGAAACCATCGATCCAGCTGTGTGGAAGAGGTCCGCAGCCGGATATGCACAGGGATTCTTCAGCTCTATGGAGCGAGTAGAAAAGCAACTTTTTCAACAATCGCAAGGACCTCAAGAGCAGGGATTGCTGCTTTATCAAGTTAGAGAAAGAACTCTACGAATCAGGCTAATATTATCGGCCTTTGAGGAGGCTTCTAAACGAAGACAAGACACGTCGTTGCAAGTCGCCGTCAAGACTTGGTTTCAAAGGGTGAATCTCCAGGTTCAAGGAACTGCTCAGTGGAAAGCTCAGCTAGAGGAGCGATCAACCCATGGAGAATCAACAGACGCTACTTTTTCCCAAGTGGAAAGTGAAGCGACGGCAGAGAAACCGCATAAGAGGGATGCCATTGACATCTATCTGTCAGACTATCAACGTTTTGTAGGTGATGAAGAGTTGCGGAGAAGACTAGAGGGACTTAGCCCTAATAGTGAAGGAGCACAGCGTGTGCTTGACGCCATCGACGTGGATAGGTTAGCGGCTAATCAAGCTAAATTCGATGAACAACTCCGCGTCGTTAAGGTCCAGGAAGAACAAGTAAAGAAAAAACGTATAGAAGACAGAAAGGCAGCGGCAGTAGCAGCAGCAGTGGCAGCTGCAGAAGCAGAAACAAAAGCGGCAGCGGCAGTGGCAGCGGCAGAGGCAAAAGCGGCAGTAGCAGCAGCAAAGGCAGCGGCCGAAGCAGAAAGAAAGGCGGCACTGGCAACAGCAGAGGCAGTGGTAGAAGCAGAATGGAGGGCATCTGAAGAGGCAACCCAACTAGAGTTGGAAATTCTTCAAGAGAAGCAAGACAACTTCAATAAACAGTTAACAGCGAGCAATATGCAGATGATGAGTCGATCTACTCCCAAGAGACAGGGGTATACATCATCTGAGGAAGGCGATACCACCGACACTGAAGGCGGAGGAAATCGACCTCGCCTAAGCAGACGTAAAAGAACATTCCACCGTCAGAAATTGCCTGATTTGCCTCCAGCTGTTAGAAGGCAACTAAATAACACCAACTTAGGTAGTACAGAGCCCACAGACCAAATAATTACAATAGAAAGACTCCCTACTATAGTAGATGAGCCTGAAATAATTAGGCCTGTTCTTGAAATCACCCCTTCGGTGATAGACACACCTGTGCTCCCTGAAGCTACTTTTAAATTCCCTCTACATAGCACTAAGCTACCTGTGCCCAGTAGAACTGCCCAGGCGACAGTTCAGGTCCTGGACCCCGAGCGAAATATTCCGGATTTGTCGCCCGTTGTCCCTCGTCCGCCCGCTACAACGTTGGCGACTCCCGCTTCGGCGGTCGAATGGGTGGACGAGAGACGACGGGGGATGGATCTCCTGCTCGGGCAGATGCAGGAGACTGTCCAACAATTCAAGGGCACAGTAAGGGAAAGTAGGTTAGAGTTGCAAGAAGTGCAGCAAAGTATCGCGCTTGAACGCGATAAATTAGTAAACACCCAAAAGGGTATACCACCACCCTCTGTAACAATGTGTCAACCTGTTAGGTCTGAAGTATCGCATGCGCAAGGTGTGGAGCCTACACGCATCTATACTGCTAGCGAAGTAGAAACTCCTATAGTGAACCCTATTAAGGGTAATTATAGACCTGTTGATAATGATATTCCCTATAGACCGGATCATAATCCGAGAAATTTATATACCGATAACTCGATATTAAATAACACGATGGCCCAAGAAAGTTTTACGCGTCAAATGGCTAGAACCGAAGCCCGGCAAGCGGTAAAGGTGGGAGAGATCGTCAAGTTCAATGGAGATGAGATGAAATGGTTACCTTTTAATGAATATTACAAAGATAACATACAGAACTCTGTACTATCTAATGGAGAAAAACTTAGATACCTCATCGAGTGTTTGGAAGGACCTCCCAAGTCAATGGCGTTAAAATTTATTGGACATCCAGATGGATTAAGACAAGTTTGGGATACACTAAACATCAGGTATGGTAATAAGACTAACATAGCTAGGTATTTATATGCGAAATTAATGGCGCCCCGAAAGTTTCTTAGCAGCGGGATTATAGAGTTTTCCGATGAGATTCAGGAGATCTGTAGACAACTAGATTGGTTAGGTAAGTCTCATGAATACCAGAATTCTATGGTTGTAGGAGCCTTAGCATCTACTTTGCCCAAGGGTGGAGTAGGTACACGCTGGGACAAGAAGGTGTTATATATGATGGAACAACAACAACGAGACCCTACCATGGCTGATCTCATGTCATTCCTGGATAGCGAGGTGAAATTACAGCTCATAAAGCAGTCCAGAGAGAAGACAGCGGAAAGTAAGGTAAGTGAGAAACCCGTTTCTAGGAGAAGGGTAATACCAGTATGTTATACCGACGACGGTGAAAGCCAAACTTCTCAAGGAGAGGACAGCGGGAAAGACACTGACAGATCTTATGTCAATAAAATGCCTAAAGATCAGGTAAGTAAATCCAAGTCTCGACCCAATGACAGAAGGGAACCGGTACAAAAAACCCCTCCTACGTCTCCTAAAAGAATTCAGGTGAGAAAGCCCGAGGAAAGAACAAGTGTGCACCACACAGCACATGTTAAAGTAAGTAACATCAAGCCCAAATGTGTGCTGTGCGACGGGCCCCACCGTTTAAATGCGTGTGATAAATTCCTGAGGAAATCACTAAAGGATAGACGTGAAGTCATGTGGGACAAGCGGTTGTGTTATAACTGCCTCAGACAAGGACATCAACGGCGAACCTGTTACTCAGACATAAGGTGTGCAAAGTGTGGTGCGAAACATCATATCTTGTTGCACGCTGAATTCGATCGAAATAGTCCTAATCAGGTAAGTGATTCCGAACTACATGTCCAATTCAGTGATGTGAACGACACTGATCTATCTGAGATGGAAGGATTCTATACGGATGAGTTCTCCGACGAAAACGAATCCTGTTACATGATAAATACCGCAGTGTATCGAGCACTTACATATGAAAAAGATACAGACAGCGACTTCATTCTAACTACTTCTGAGCGACAACCATCGTGGAAAGCACCATCTTCCAATGTAGGGATCCGAGAGTTTCCTGTGGTGCAAGTAAGGGTGCACGGACCCAAACGGAGTTATGTAGTGAACGCCCTCCTGGACTCCGGCAGCACAGGAACATTCATCGATAAAGAGCTAGCCGAAGATATATTTGCTGGACAGCCCAAGTTCCAAACTAAGCTCAACATGTCTGGCATTATGCAAGTTTGGAAATCTACAATAACAGCTGATTATTATGTAGGCGCGTTGTCCACCCCACAAGACGAACTAGGAGAACACAGCATAAGGTCAGTGAAAATGGTGGCTATAAAGAACTTCGCTACTACTCAAGCAGACCTTTATAATTGGGACGAGGATGAGAGCATCCAACATCTTAACATACCTCGATTCCAGACTGATTATCCTGGAGTGCAAATACTCATCGGCCAAAACGCGCATGAGGCGCTGGAGACATTAGAGAAACGGCCTGCTCAACCGCAGCCCCTACAGACCTATGCGGTAAGAACTAGAGTAGGATGGTATTTTACTGGCCCTTCCCGTAGAACACTCAAAGAAAGACTACCGCAAGAGAGAGTCTGCCAAGTGAGTGAATGGGAAGAGGATGCTAGTGAGGGAGACGATTCAACTGAGGGAATTCCATACTCCTCAGATAACGACGACGTTCACCAGCTTTTTGATGAGGAGAATACCATCGATCTCCTTAAGGAAAACGAGGCTTGGCAAAACCAAGTGAACTTATGTCAACTTCTCTATCCATCTGAACGAGAAGCTTATAACGACGAGTTAAATGACGTCATTGAGCGTCATAATGCCAAGATTCGGGATGAACATGCTGTACGATTCTTTACGCAAGAGGCGGTAGAGCCCAATTCCTACGATAAAGCCTTGTCGGTGGAAGAGGAAAGGGCCAAGCAGATCCAAGAGACAACTACATGTTTCCTCAAAGATCAAGGTAGGTATGAAGTCGGTTTACCTTTCCGCAAGAAAGAACCGAAGTTCATCAATAACAGACCTTTGGCGGAAAAAAGAATCGCGCAACTCCATCGACGCCTTACGGCTAATTCATCAGCTAAAGCAATGTATCAAACACAGCTGGAAAAATTCATTAATAAGGGATATGCGGAGAGAGTACCGGAAGAAACACCTGTGACTGAAAGAACGTATTATTTAACTCACCATTACGTTCCTAAACCCGGTAAACCTAATGAAGTGAGAGTAGTGTTTGATGGCTCCGCTCTTTACATGGGTCAATCCCTTAACTCTGAATTGTTACCCGGACCCAACTTGCTTCAATCTTTGTTGGGAATTCTTTTAAGATTGAGACAATATTCGATTGCTTTCGCCTCCGATATAGAAGGCATGTTCTTGCAAGTCAAAGTGTTGGATAGGGATCGAGATAGCCTACGATTTCTATGGTGGCCCGAAGGAGATCTCAACCAGCAACCGGTGGAGTACTGGATGACCATCCAGGCCTTTGGGATAATCTCAAGCCCTTCCAACGCCTGTTCGGTAGTGCGTACTACTGCAGAGGACAACAGAGAGGCCTTCTCTAAGGAAGTGATCGACAACATCAAGAGAGACATATACATGGACGACAATCTGAAGTCCCTTCCATCAGTTGAGGAAGCCATTGAGGTCGCTAAGGGAACGGTAGAGTGCTTAAAAAGAGGTGGGTTTCGATTAACAAAATTCACCAGCAACTCCCGTGAGTTTCTGGAGTCGATTCCTGCGGAAGATCGCGGAGCGAAAGATCTCGATTTGATCAAAGATGATCTGCCAGAAACCAAGACACTCGGCTTGAAATGGGACACAGAGAGAGATATCCTGTTTTTCCAACTAAAACAGCGAGATAATCCTGTTCGAACCAAACGGATTTGCTTAAGTATACTGAGCACTTATTTCGATCCATTGGGATTTATTAGCCCAGTTATATTGATTGCTCGTAGTTTGGTACAACAAATGTGGCTTGAAAACCACTCATGGGACGATCCACTTAAGGGGGAATTATTGAAGCAGTGGATGAAGTGGGAAGATTCGCTGCCAGCGATCGAGGATTTTATAATTTCCCGTTCATATTTTGGTCATGTTCTCCCTACGTATTCCTATCAACTCCATGTGTTTGGAGACGCCAGCGATATGGGAATCGGTATAGTAGCCTACCTAAGAGTGGAAACTCCGGATGGAATCAAAGTCGCCTTGGTTACTTCTAAGGCATTAATCAACAACAAGTTGAAAGTTCCTCGAGCGGAGTTAAAAGCGGCTCTATACGCTACAGCCATCGGCCGGAATGTAACCGAACAGATTGACTATACATTAGAGAAAACTGTCTATTGGACCGACGCTTTACTCGTGTTAGAGTATATAACCAATGAAGTCTGTCAGTTCAGCGTCTTCGTTACCAACAGGGTAGCCATCATACTTAGTCGCACGACGATGGACCAATGGAGACATTGCCCCGGAATGATTAATCCAGCAGACATCGCGTCCCGAGGAGCGACTCCAAAGGAATTGGTAAATACTCCCGAATGGTTAGGAGGACCCGACTTTCTCTACAGAGAAGAAGAAGAATGGCCTCCTCATCTCACAACAGCAGAGATCAGACAGGCCAAGGGAGCGGAGAAAGTTAAACCCAAAACTCGAGCGAGTAAATCGAAGTTGTTTAAACCTGCGGTTGATCTATCTGTATTATTTACTTCCGGAGATGATGCTTTGGATCAGAAACCCACCGCCACGACGAAAGAAGTCTTGGAAATCCGTGACAAGGATTGGAAATCTGGAATACCAGATATCGCGCAAGGACTCTCACCTCTCTTGCAGAGAGCGATACGTCACTACAGTTCCTGGAATCGGCTCTGTAAAGCCGTCACCTATTTAAAACGATGTTTTCATCATCGTTACTCCGGGACAAAGACCCATAGTGATGATGCTCCATCAACATCTGCACGAGTCCATGTTGTTAAAGATCTTCCCCAATACAAGGTATCCAACAGGTTTCTAAAGGAGAAGATCAGTTACCAGGAGCATGATGAAACCAACAAACAGATGCTGAGACTCCTACAATGCTATGAGGATTCCGATAAGTATTTCCTGTTGTTAAGAAATCCGCAGATGCGCTTAAGGGATCGCTTCTCTAGTACCATGATAGATGGGTTAATACGTGTTGGAGGTAGGCTGACCAACGCCCCATTATCCTTTGACACTAAGTTTCCCATACTCATTAGAAATCTTGATATACAAATCAAGATGATTGTAGATGTCCATAGCAAACTGTACCATGCTGGAAGAGAACGAGTTCTGAGCGAAATTCGAACTCGCTACTATTTTTATAAACCCCGTAGGGCTCTGAACCAAGTTCTTAGGAACTGCATACCCTGTAAGAAAGCATTCAGTAGGCCTTTAACACAGCGAGAGGCAGAATTACCTAGGGAAAGAGTAAGCTTCTATGAACCACCCTTTACTAATACCGGTGTGGATTTATTTGGCCCTATTGAAGTATATCGTGCCCGGACTATAGTCAAGAGATGGTGTGTCATCTTCGTTTGTATGACTTGTAGAGCTATCCATCTCGATATGGTAAACGATCTATCCACCAACAGCTTCGTGTTGAGTTTACGACGACAGATCGCTCGCTTCGGAACCAGTAACACGATGAGATCGGATAAGGGAACGAACTTCATTGGCGCCAACAACGAAATTCAAGCTTACGTAAAGGACTGGAACAAAAGACAGGTGGACGATCAGCTAAGGATAACAGCGTCTAGCTGGACCTTCAACGCCGCCGACGCCCCTTGGTGGGGAGGAAGTTGGGAGAGATTGATTAGGAGCGTGAAGACTGCGTTCCACTTTATTGTGCCTTGTCGCGCTTATCTCACCGACGAACTATTGCGGACGTTAATGGAGGAAATCGCCGCCTATCTCAACGAAAGACCGCTTATGCCAGTCTCTTCAAATCCTGATTCCCTGGAAGCGCTAACACCCGCGCACTTTCTACTGAAGAAACCCGTAGCCATGCTCCCACGATCGGAGATCACAGACGGAGACGAGTACTGCCGTCGAACCTGGCAACTTATGCAGTTGCTATCCCGTCGTTTCGCTGACCATTTCGAGAAACATTACCTGCCCACTCTACAACTTCGAACTAAGTGGTTTGCGCAGCAAGAAAACGTCAGCGCTGGAGACATGGTGCTTATTGTGGACCCCGATCTCCCACGTAAGCGATGGCAAACAGGACGTATCATCGAGACTTATATCTCGAGCGATGGTTTGGTGCGATCAGTAGAGCTCGTCGTCATGCGGCGGAACTTTAAGAAACCAGGGATAGTCTTTGAGACTCAACAGCTCAATCGCCCAGTGGGACGTTTATGTTTACTGGAAAGAGACAGAGAACTCTCCGGAAACTATGGAAGGCAAGAAACTCTTCCCACGACCACTTCTCTAATCCAACCGACATCTAGGGACTCCCCAACTTAATATCGTTCGGAGTGGGCGTGTGACTCTATTATTTTATATTATTTTATTATTTTTATATTTATGTATGTATTACTATGTAATTTTATTATAATCGTTTTATTTAATTTAGTAGAATATTATTTAGCGATTATTTTGTAGAATAGTGCAATATATTCGTGTTTATTACGTACGTAATTCCTTATATTATATTTAGTGAGACGGCGAAGAAATAATTATTTTTCTCTTTCCTTACTGTCCGTATTATATTATAAATACGTAACTACAGTAAGATGAAATGTTCGTACTTATTAAAAGTACAATAAAGCCACTACTATATTTAAGTATTATTGGTAGGCAGAGTATTAGGAATGCAAAGTTCAGATCCTCGTGTCTCGGCTAAACCAAGCTCTGGGTAGACCTTGGAAACGACTTGCCTCTTCACACTGACATTGCTTCGTGCGATATTGCTCTCATACCGTATATTAAATAATACATATAGTAGCGTGATGTCCCTTTAACAGTAGCGTATAACGCAGAATAAATCTGTTAAACCCTTTGACCTTCTGTAATTCTAGTCGATTAAGATATCGCGGCACCCACCGATATACTTGAAAGACAAATTCTAGAATCAGTGGTTAACGTCCCCAGACAAGTTCTGGAATAAATCGGTGCCCATCTCAAATATTAATTATTTAATATTTGCAAATCTAATAAATCAAAATCTGTAAAATTCAGATCCTTCAACAATTCTAGTCAATTAAGATATCGTAGCATTTACCGATATTCTTAAAAAAGACAATTGTCATAGAATTAAGGATCTTGTGTCCCTAGACATGTTCTAGAATCAAAATATGTCCATTTAATTATCAAATAATAAAATTTCAGGGAATAAATTTAAATTCATGCCTTTTAATGAATTTAATAAATTGCCATTTTACGCAATTTATAAAGTTCCCAAAATTCCATTAATTAATAGATCAAGGGAGCGGAGATTTATCTTATCATGCGTATGAGAGTGTGAAAGTCTCCCAAACATAGTCAATAGCCGATAAAATTCATAAAGTCATGTATAAAACAGAACATTGACTATTAAAGAATACTATTAAATAACATCCCAGATCTGTATGCATTGGAATTACTCTAATTCTACCGCTAGCTTTGCATAATGTCACCATAGCAACAACCACGCTAGAATTAGAATTGAGTTAAAAGAACAATAGAAAGCTTGTACCATTGAATAGCATAGGGAATAAA
Source organism: Nemertoderma westbladi (assembly GCA_032718475.1). Lineage (NCBI taxonomy): Eukaryota > Metazoa > Xenacoelomorpha > Nemertodermatida > Nemertodermatidae > Nemertoderma > Nemertoderma westbladi. The sequence goes on along the minus strand of JAUCBJ010000434.1, from coordinate 62,503 downwards.
TAGCGCACTACTAGTATCCAAGGATACATAATAATACAGTGACATTCTGGAAGGCATTGACTAACGGACAAATGGCCCGAATGTGTGTAATTTGTGACAAGTTGTGTGTGTGGTATTTGTGAGTTTATAGGTGAATGTTACTGCTAAGGTGTGTTTACAGTAGCCAGTCGCAATCGTAAAGTAACCTAACTCTCCAAGGAATACCTGAAGTACATCTAAGCCTTTGGGACGGACAGTCGAGTGACTTGTGCCGGTTGTCGTTGTCGTTGTGCGGCTACGTCGTTGGCGAAAGTACGGCGGCGACGACACAGCGGCGCTGAGGATCTCGTCCTGTCCGGGGGTTGATTGGGGTAGGCAGCGACGCCCGCTCGCCTAGATATAAACTCCTTATAATGTGGATAAACTCATATATAGCAGAGATGACGGAGTTGATGGAGGATGGTCTTGGTATCGGGGAGCGATGTACTCTACTTTTACGGGCGTTTGTTGATAGCTTAATACGCGGCGACATATACGCAGCGTAATGGTACGTATATGGGCTTCTTAACTACTGGTCATTCTATCAATTTACACAATACGGACTATGTCGACTATATATCCTGCCCAGCGGAGTCGGAACCATAAACTGAAATTCGAATGCGAAAATTCTATTCGAAATTGGCTCGAAAGAAAAGACATTAAAGAAACAAATAAACGCGGTAACTCCAACATATATTTGGAATTCTTGATAGAAGCATTGTAACAACAAATAAATATCATCCGCGTTACCCCTACCAGACGTGCGTCTTTGGTATTATTACGATAAATGCCCTAGATCCAGCCAATAAACGGAAAGACATAAACATCCACGGAAACGTTGTGTTAAACACAGTTGTGCTCGTCATATTTACTGGAGTTTCGAGCGAAACTTGTTTGACGTACCACCTATGCTCACTCGGCTCGAACGATCCTGGAGTAAACCTACGATCAGAGTCCCGGAATACTCGGTCAAACCTCCTCATTCCTTAGTTGGACCTCAGACCTGCGATCCTGGTGGTGTCGCGGATCCTCGTGGACTGTATTCACTGTTCAAAGATCTAGTGCTACCCTAACAATTAATCGGTAACACTCCGACAGTGATTTCTAGCTAGCCGCCCATCTTACCTAGCCGGATTGTGATGCGGACACCTAATATCACTATCCTACCGTATGGTCGTCCCCGTTTAACGCGATACAACCCTTCATCAAGGTGAAGGAGAGCTTTGTACGAAACGAGTTAAACGTGATTCTATAAAGATCAAAAAGGAAACATGCGTTTGTTCAGATAAACGTAAGTTATAACAGTAAGTCCAATCGATAAACGAATTGGCCTTATCTCGGTTCGATTGGGAAATCTCGAATCTCTAAGAAGATATCAAGCTTAGAAAACCCTATTCTCTGCGAGAGTTTTGGACGAACATATCCCATGACAAGCGGAGGAAAATCAGCTCGAGGAGAAGCATATCGAAATGGACGAGACACCGACAGTAAACCCAAACCTTCTAATGCAATCATATTGCACCCTTCACCCAGGAGTTATGGCCCTCCTAGTAAAGTGGTTCCCCCCCAAAGAGAAAAGGACTCTTGCTAGCTTTAAAAAACTGCGTAAACGCCGTCCGCGCAAGAAAGACTAACTGTTTAGAGTATCTTTAGGTTTTAGAAACTGTGATTTTTATATTTTATAGACTGAAAATCCCATTTTCTGGGAGCGGTGTAAAAGCCTTTGCTGAATTGCCCCGTTATTTTTATTATCTTTTACATTAAAATACTCTGTAGTTGATTTAATAAGTGTAAGAGACCGTATTATTGCTGTATCGGTGTTTTTAGAGGATCTAAGACCTATTTCCTCCGTATGTGTACTGTGAAAGGCATATTTTATGATTCTATGGCAATTCGTGACGCAAAGGGGTGATAGCTACTCTTGAACAGTAGTTACTATGACTACGGTTAACAGCTGACATTCATACGTGTTGATTTCCTTTGTTCTACGGCGTCTCTCAGTTCAGTCAGCCAATTAGAGCGTTTTTGTGGCTCCTTGTACAGAAAATTTCCGAGAAATGACGCAATGCCTATGTGCAGTGTTTACATTCAGTCCTGAGCCAAAGAAAGAACGGCTTGGAAGTATTTTGTGCTTTACTGTTTTAGCCGTACACTAGTAGGCTTAATCATAAGGACATATATCCGTTATCTTGACTAACCTAACTCAATGCAATCAATGCATACTGCAGTACTGCATACACTGCATACTGTGTAACACTGTGCATACTTTATATTGTTATACTGCTATTTGCTGTCTGTACTTCATAATTTGGTTGATGAATTATTATATTTGGAATAACGATAAATAACCCCGAAAACCCAATATTCTTGATATACTGAAGGTAAGAGAGAAAGGTTATACATAACGATTGTGACTTATGTTAAAGTGGTTTGAAGTGAATCTAATGTTATTTGATAGCCCCTACATGAGTCAGTCCGTGTTCCTTTTATATGTAACTAAAATCAGTGAAGATCGGCAGATCAGTGTGCAGTATTGTGCAGCATTGTGTGCGAGTGATACTGATAACGAAGCATTTCCTAAAGAATGCGCCATATATGTGAATTATAATTAAGCCATATCGTTGTGAGTAGTTTAAGTCATAACTCTGTTTATATAAATAAAGCGCCACGTCCTAAAGGAACTGTTAATATTCCCGAAGGTGAATAATATTGTCAGAGATTATATAATACTGTCAGTCGAATAATACATTAAGCTTACATAGCAATAAAATTAAGCCGTCGAACCCAATCTCCCGGGAATTATCCAGCGGGTGAATGATCGCGCACAGATTGGTTTCGACTAGTGTAGTGAATCAAATATTTGTCATCGGCTAAAGTGATTTATTATCTAACAGACATCCTAATTTGGCGGGTTAAACTGCCAAAGGTCTGAAAGCGCGAACAAAATTGCTGTACGCACGTAACAGTATATTTCCGACACTGGGCGAAGTGTTCCAGAAGGATGACTTCTGGGTTGCTGGTCACCACGTTCGGTTTGTTAGGGTTAGGAGGGGCAGATAGGGACTTCCGATATTCTTGGATATTCTCCCGGTGCTTGTTGAGTCGTTTGTGGAGGTGCTGCTCAGATTGGCCGAGGTAGTGCTGGGTCGGGTGTTCATTACACGTTATTATATATAAAACATTATGGGACTTACAGTTGAACCGGCCTCGAATACGGTCTCCCCATGGTGTGTGTGAGAGGCCGTTAATCACTGGGCATGTTAGACACCGAGATTGACAACACGGGTGGTTGCCAAGTGCTAGGGTTGGTTCTCGTTTGCGTATAAGTAATTTACCCAAACTAGGTTCGTTACGTGGTACAGTTTTATCGAAAGCCCGTGGGCGTGAAGGCGTTTGTTATGCCTACTGGTAACCGCGTTGAGTGTGGGGAGGAATTGTGGCGTGGTTGGTAAATACACGATTTGTTTGCTAGGTGGCGCAGGTACTATTTTATGCCGTTTTATTGGCGGGAGGGCTGGTGATGGGTCCCAAGCGTACATAGTTAGAAGGCAGTTAAGGGGGTAGCCACGCAATTTACATTTGTCCAAGTATTGGTGCCTGTAGATCCTAAAAACTGAATGCGAGTCAGACAAACGCCGAATTCGAAGTACTTCGGATTTCACAATAGCCAGAAGGGCCGGTTTATGGTGGAAGCTGGCGTATGCTATCGGGAGTTTGTTATACATAGGTTTTCGGTATAGGTGAGTGGAAATGTCACGCCCTTTGGCTTGGATATGGATAGTAATGTCTAAGTAATTGATCGATTTTCGTGATGAATTAAATGTAAATTGTATAGCATTGCAGCCATACAGGTGGCTACAAGCTGTATTGAAAGCGGTTTCTACATTGTTCAATTCTGCGTCCGTCATCCAGAAGTTAAATATTCCAAGGCTGTCGTCTACTAAGGTCCTGAAGTAATATGGCGTGTACACTGTACAGTGAGGTGTTAATAGCCCGTTTAATGACGCGGTAGGAGGTTAACATATACTAACGTATACCAATATAACTTGATTTTAATATGTATTCGCCGCGAACGACATCTTTCAAACTCGCTTCATATAATAGTAGTGGCATACAAGCGAGCCACACTGGGACTATCGTCGTGGCATACAAGCAAGCCACACTGGGACTATCGTCGTGGCATATGAGCAAGCCACACTGGGACTATCGTCGTGGCATACAAGCGAGCCACACTGGGACTATCGTCGTGGCATATAAGCAAGCCACACTGGGACTATCGTCGTGGCTGATGAGCAAGCCCCCTCCCTGGGTCTATCTTCGTGGCATATCAATGAGCCACACTGGGACTATAGTTGGGGCATATGAGTGAGCCACACTGGGACTATAGTCGTGTCATGTGAGTGACCCCCACTGGGACTATAGTCGTGTCATGTGAGTGAGCCACACTGGGACTATAGTTGTGGCATATGAGTGAGCCACACTGGTACTATCGTCGTGGCATATGAGTGAGCCACACAGGGTCTATAGTCGTGGTATATGAGTGAGCCACACTGGGACTATAGTCGTGGCATATGAGTGAGCCACACCACACTGGGACTATAGTCGTGGCATATGAGTGAGCCACACAGGGTCTATAGTCGTGTCATGTGAGTGAGCCATACTGGGACTATAATCGTGTCATGTGAGTGAGCCACACTGGGACTATAGTCGTGGCATATGAGTGAGCCACACTGGGACTATAGTCGTGGCATATGAGTGAGCCACACAGGGTCTATAGTCGTGGTATATGAGTGAGCCACACTGGGACTATAGTCGTGTCATGTGAGTGAGCGACACAGGGTCTATAGTCGTGGTATATGAGTGAGCCACACTGGGACTATAGTCGTGTCATGTGAGTGAGCCACACTGGCACTATCGTCGTGGCATATGAGTGAGCCACACTGGGACTATAGTCGTGTCATGTGAGTGAGCCACACTGGCACTATCGTCGTGGCATATGAGTGAGCCACACTGGGACTATTATTTAGTCGTGGCAAACATTTGTTTTTAGTCGAAATGGGCGCCACTCCATTCCAAACTAATGTTGAAAATGACAAAAGCCATATATATTTATATATTTATATTATTATTTATATATAGCAGCTGTTCCACCACCATATTTTCAGTTCCAGGTTCTGGTTGATAAGCCTCACTGACTTTCCTCATTTAATAAGGACATAATACAGAGTGAAGCTAAAGCAAACTATAACAATGTAAACAAATGGAAACAAAATCCGTGACCACTTGTCAATCTTGTAAGAAATATCAACAGCAGTGTCAGTTGACTTATTGTTAGGAAGTTGTTTCTTCTTAATAGTGCTGAAATAACATACTAAAGTAAATTCTACCACTGTGCAAAACAGGTAAGCATAGCCCAATGCGAATGTGATATCAATATATCGTATATAGGATACGGATGGCATGCGCGAGTATGTATTGAAAACAACAGTTGTTAGTGTAAGTATTGTTATAATTGCCAGCGAAGAACGGGCAGGCACAGATTTCGGATCAACCCAAAATTGAACCCATGAAATTATAATGACCAGGTTGAAAGGGAAGTACACTGTTACAATGTAAGCTGATGACAAACGCCTGAATGGAATCATAATGGAAAGTGTAGAGAAATATCCCGTGGGGTAAGTAGTAGATGTGGTTTTCCAGCTGATATCTGCCATGGTTAAGCTTTGATGTTCGCTCATGAGTAGACCACTTTCTTCACTATATATTTGAACAGAATTTGTTTCGTTAAATTGATAAATCACTTCAGTATTAGGATATGAATAACTTTCAATTATCAAGGGACACATTTGCGTGTCCATAGGGTAAAACTTAAAATCAACATTGCATTTACACCTCGCCTTTATTCGTTGTGAATGGTAAATGGAGCCGATAGAACTTACTGATACAAATATATTGGCCATTGGCTCCTTAAAGACCTCCATCTCAACAGTGTTGATAAAATATAAGTCAGGTTTCCATATGACATCGGAAAAAGCTCCACTGAAAATCATGCTAGTTCGCTTGTTGGTAAGATTGTAAGAGAGGCGACTATCAATCCATTCCATTCTCAAGAATAAGTCTATTTCGTATGATTGTTTGGATATGTCGATACTCTCTATGGAATATATGCCAACACTAATATTAACTAACATCGGTGGCCCTTCTACATCTGGTCTTATAAGTTTGTTATAATCAGGGCTGGCCACTTTATCTGTGAGATATTTCATGTTATTGGGAGAATCAGATGATACAATGACTATTAATAATATCACCGACATAGAATAAACATTTAGCCATAAATTATACATTATTCGACAGAAGAGTTTCAGTTTCAAAGGATGCTCGCTACACAGCACATTTGTACCGAAGTTAGGACAATTGCGACCCGGACAATTGAGACCCAACAAATTTTTCTAAAATCATGTGTCGCAATTGTCCGGGTTACAATTGTCCGGATCGCAATTGTCCGGATACCAATTTTATACGATACCATTTATTGTATTTATTTTAATATAAAGACTAGATTTTTCATTCAACAACCTACAGACCCCAATATCACAATGGCTAGCCGGAATAAGGCCGGCATATACCAGAACCTACAGTAGTGTAATTAATATACGGTACATCCTGTATACCGGATGGATTGCAATCTTCCACCATTAAGCCTATTCAATAAATACACTATACAGATATCTACCTACAGTGCCGGTAGGCTAAACTACAAAGTTAAATCATCACATGGCTGAAATTAATAACATAACAAAATAAATCCGTCAGCACAGAATTATAGACCAAAATTATTATTCTAGGCATAGGGCCTACTACAGTATCCCCGAAGGTGTCCTCTGTTAATTAATTAGACATGCTATAGGATCCGTCTAGTGATTACAATAGGGTCTAATACAATACGGCTAGAAATAATTACATTATTACTAAAACAATTCAAAATTACTATAAATTAAGGGACAATTCAAGGAAAAAAAACAAATTTAATAGTGTGGGAATTATACATTGTAATTTATGTATTGTCTGACAAGTTTGTCATGCAGCAGTTACCCAAATATTCTTGAATATTTATCTAAAAATAAAGGTTTAGGGAGAATTAAATACCACATGGTACCAACACACCAAGCTACAACTTGGTTTTAATTAAACCTTTAATGATGCAGGCATATTTATGAATCTTGTACAATAAAAATGCTTTAAAAAATTACTTGTTTTGTTAGAAGCGTAATTTTATTCCTGAGAATGGATAATTAGGAGATTATTTGTATTTTAGAATAAGAGTCAGTCGTGGAGACATATCCCAAGGATTTTTTCAACATGTTATACATTGTTACTAATATACTAAAATATTTAGGGTGGTATAGTTGTCACTCATTTCACCTCTAGCTTAGTAGTACTGGGTTCAATCCGAGGTTGTAATCTCGTATAAACCTGCGGTATGGGAATCTGGCTTCTACTTGAGGAAAGAAAATACAGTGGTTATGGGAAGTTTAACATTGGGGCTGAGTGAGGCTGAGTCTGAGTGGGCTTGGTGAGCCTTACAATCCAATCTGTCTAAGCAGCAGCAGCAGCATGAGTATGTCGAGCATCCAATGGGAAATGCAACTGGACTACTTCGAGATTATGCAGTGATGAAGACGAGGTGCGACAACATAAGTTACCGTTATTATTGAAATAGCAATGGTATAGACACAATTGGCAACTAATACCGGGCTGCATTTTTGAGAATGCTGTGCCGGCTTGTTGACAAAATTGCGCCACCACAACTCCCTATCACCCATGACATTTGCTAGAGCATCCGCATCTTCAAGGCCAGTGTCCTTTAAGATGCGTCTCAAGAAAGTCATGGGCTGTCCACCATGCTTATTCACTCCATGAGGCTGCCAAAGTATAAGATTATGCACTGGCTGGTCCTCACAGCGAGAGCAATGTCCTGCAAAGCAGAGGCGATTTTGTTTTAGTGTCAAGCTTGGGGGAACCAATGAGACACCTCCAATGTTATATAGTGTCTAGTTGGAGATATCCAGAAGTTATGAGATTACCCGATACGAGTCCTTTAAATGAAACACTTAAACGAAAGCGAATAGTCGAAACCGAGTATCATGCGACATGGGAGATCGTGGAAAGGACACAAAGGGATGAAGAAATTCCTGAAACGAGTGTTGATTAATATTTCGACAACAGAGTGGCTCTTAAGAGTCGGATGGGATCAAGTCTAGACTCTGACAAGAATTCTATATTATTGAGAAGTCAGTCACCATGTCCAAAAGACACACAATGAGAATAATCGATGCAATTATGGCGTGAAACAAGTTAATTAATACAGCAACGACGTTTTAACGCATGCATGAATTTGTGCATCTTAATTTACTTATATATATGTGTTTTTCTGGCCTAAGATATTGTTTTTCATCCAGCTAAATCTGCTTCTTGTCCTATTTGGTCCGAAATTCACAATATATCCTTTATTAATAATTAAATGCTTGAGTTAATACAATTATTTTATTCTTTAATTGTCAAGCTGAAGTAAAAACCTTACCGGTAGGTATGCCAGTACAGTACGATACAAATACTAAAATAAAAAAGCAACTGACCATTAGACGTTGCATGCAATCAGTGATCAGCTGACGGCTGTCAGCTGATCAGTAGGTTTCGCCCCAATGGGGGCTTTCTCAAGTAGCTAGTGCTAGAAAGGAGACAATAGATAGAATTTCCCAAGGGAGACGGGACGGTAAAGTGAAACAAGGTAGGAATAACAAGGGGCAATATGTTGGATATCCATCCAACACTTATTTGAACGCGTTAGACAGCATCAAGACGGGTCGGCCAATGATGGCAGTGAACAAGGCAAGACAGTTCACAACCATATCATGACGCACTGCGGGGAGCCCAACACACTTTGGTTGACCGACTGGCGAGAGTTGTTCAAACACTTTAAGGTTATTGCACGGCACCCTTTGCGTCCCGTCCTGCAAAAACTAGAAATGTTTTATATACGCACTCGCCAGCCAGCTATTAACAAGCAGAAATGTGATTGGCGCAAGTTTGAGGTGCTGCTTCCCAGTGGTTAGACGGATACACTTCTACCTTGTTTCACTTTACCATCCCGTCTCCCTTGGGAACTTCTATCTATTGTCTCCTTTTTAGCACTAGCTACTTAAGAAAGCCCCCATTGGGGCGAAACCTACTGATCAGCTGACAGCCGTCAGCTGATCACTGATTGCATGCAACATCTAATGGTCAGTTGCTTTTTTATTTTAGTATTTGTATCGTACTGTACTGGCATACCTACCGGTAAGGTTTTTTACTTCAGCTTGACAATTAAAGAATAAAATAATATCATTTATTAAGCCTATAGATTCTCAATTACAACACAAGGTGTCGTGCATGCCTGTTGGATAGGGTTTGTTCATAACATCCCACTGTGTATTATTGGTTAGGCCTACTCCAGCCTTGTATGTATATTCGCTGGACCAATGACAGAAGCTGGAATATTATATTCTAGCCTCTTTTATCCTCATAAGGATGCTGTTTTTGTTTTTTTGCATTGAAGCTGCACACTAGCTTAACAAAAATATTTTGCCACCACCATGCAATCCACAATTTGAATGCAGCGTGCATTAATAATGCTATGCCTACTTATCTACAAAGTTGAACCGCCACAACTCCCTATCCACCATGGCTTTTGCGAGGTTATCCGCATCTTCAAGGCCAGTGTCCTTTAAGAAGCGTCTAAAGAAAGTCATGGGCTGTCCACCATGCTTATTCACTCCATGAGGCTGCCAAAGCACAATATTATGCACTGTCATGCACTGACACCTCCAAGTTTTATTTAGTGTCTGGTTGGAGATGTGTGCTTTGTACTTGACACATTGAACCCGGTGTAGCATTCTTGTGAATGTGCCATCCAGAGATTTGGTGTCCTCAGCAGTTAGAGCCTAGCATGGACTCCCATAGAGGAGTACTGGAACTACTGCTGCTCTAAATAATTGGACGTTACGTTTCCGATTATTTCTCTGTGACTTCCAAATCCTGGAAAGCCTATTCAAGGCTGCCCATGCCTTTCCCTTACGTATTCGAAGGACCTCACCTGACTTCCATATCCATGATCCAAGGTAACAGAAGTCGTCCTCATGCTCAAGTATCCTTTCAGCTTATGCTCATATGATCAGACATTTCCTGAGGACTTTCAAAGTTAACTGTCAACATTTTGGTCTTCTTGGAGTTAACAAAAAGACCAACACTTAGAAGAAGACCTAGGTATAAGTCCACACAACTGTCGAACAAACAGATTGGTTGCCTGACCTCGGTACTCAAACTTACAGATAATGGGCTTTGAATCATGAGAAGCTGCCTGGTCCACCGGCTATCAACAAACAGAAACGTGATTGGTGTAAGTTTGTGATGCTACATCCCAGTGGTTAGTTACCTTCAGACCTCTGTCTTCATTCCAACACTCGTTCTGTCTCCCTTTGTGAATTTCTCTCTACATTTCCTGGCTTGGCCTCCTGAGAATGCCTTCAGCTGCAGCGCAAAACCTACTGATCAGCTGGCTGCTGTCAGCTGATCACTGATTACATGCAATGTCTAGTTCTTGTTGCTTCTTAGTTTTTTACATACTTTGGTACTAACACACCTACTGGTAAGGTTTGTTACTTCATCTTGTATTGTGTTTTTTGATGGGCCTAGTGCCTGAGTACTAACAGTGGCCCAAGTGGCCCTAAATGCTAGGTAGTATCTGAGGGAATGGACCCCATGTCCTATTTTATTGTTTTAATATGAATATTACAATCCCTCTAAAGTCGTAGTTGTCAACATCTGATAATTATATATTTAAAGGGGTATTTCCTGACATCTGCGCAATTTTGTTTAAAAATCTGATCATATATCTGTACATACCGGTAGGTGCTAATTGGGGTTGGTTGCATTCAGTTGGGAAATCATGTTTATGCATTTGGGGCTGATGGTAACATACATTGGGGGTGGGTGGTTTCAACTCTGTTCGGTGGTACGGTAGGATTTCTAATTTATTGGTCATTGTCTTCATTTAGTGGTGCAGTTTTGTTAGGGTAGAGGTGGGGTTCGTGGCACACTGCTGATGAGGAGAACCACGAATCCCAGGGTTCAGTGTTTAAATCTCCGAAACCCTTTTATTTTTATAAAATTTATTACTTAGACTTACCTTTTTCGGCGGACAAAATGTCCTATATTTTTCGTAATTTATGGGATAGCCTATTTCGTGCAATACTTACCGGAACCTGTAGTTACTGTATGGTTTGGTGCAATTTTTCTTGTGGTAGTTGGGTTGGGTTTATGTAGCACTAAAATCGATTTGGTATTTTGTTTTGTGTTTTTTGATGGGCCTAGTGCCTGAGTACTAACAGTGGCCCAAGTGGCCCTAAATGCTAGGTAGTATCTGAGGGAATAGACCCCATGTCCTATTTTATTGTTTTAATATGAATATTACAATCCCTCTAAAGTCGTAGTTGTCAACATCTGATAACTATATTTAGATGACATCCTCTTTGCAAGACATTGAGCTGCACAGCACAGTAACCTAGACCTATGACTTACATTGAATTAATTGCAATACAAATTGGTATTGGCTTTATATGGATGGAATACAAATGAATGTTGGTTTTTCAAGGGCATGCATTTTTTCCTTAACTGGAAACCGTAGGTGTTGTATGATGGAAGGGAATGTAGTTACTATAATTAGATGAAATACCATAGAGTATGCCTTCATTGAATTGCATTGAAATAGATGTAATAGGATAGATAGTAATAGGATGAGATAGAAGAAAAGCAAATTGTAATATAAAATGAAACATTATTATTATTCAAAGGCACATTATTCAACCGTAAGTAACTATTTCCTGGGTGTGAGGGAGGCCATTCAGTTCGAATCGAAAACGAATTAAAGGAAATTACCCAGGAAATTAATCAAAATGCACAATTGCAAGTTCTTTTGTAGTATTTAGCGATCGAGTGTTGATTAAATTTGAATGAGTGACTTCAGCTAAAAAGGGCAAACGTAAACAATATACTGTGCAGACAATGGTGCATATTGGTTTCCAGCACAATTTGACAAGTCAAATAAAGTTAAATTTAATTAAATTAATTTTTTAAACCGACTAAACAGCTCGTTGGTGTTAGCAGGTGGTTTTTACTACCACTATTTTTTTGGCCTTGCTGCCATTTGGCAGGCCGTATTTAACCCTATTAGTACTGGGCTATAAAATGTTGTACAAATACCGGGGGGGGGGGGGTCATATTGACCCCCCCCCCCCCCCCCTCTAAAATCTACAAATATTTACGATAACGTCTGATTTTTTGTTTGTACGTAGGTATCACTTGTCTGGATCCGAACGAAAAAATGTACTGGGGTGGTTATATTGCAGCACCAAAATTATAAGTAGTGCACAATTTTCACAAAATTTGAAAGTTACATTTTCGGCTAATTATTTTTCAATACAGGTTTTCTGGGGTGTAAAATACATTGGAAAATATTTAAAAATGATATGATTACTATAAATGGCTGTTTACTCCTCTCTGCGTAGGAAAAAAATGAAAAAAACAAGTAACCAGCACTTTTCAGTTAGAATACAAAATTTTTAATTCACTTATACGATGCTATAAATTCGTATTTTCAGGTTTTCGAGGGCGCTGATTCTAATGGAATACATTTCTAATATGCCAGATCATTGCTACTTGTATTTTTCGGCGTAATTTGGCAAATTTTGGTGCTAGCACCAAATTTCGTACCCATCACCAAAAAGTACAAGTTTGCGATGTCCAGTGCTGTTTTTATTGATTCCATCGGATTCAGGACCCTCATAAACCCGTATAACGCAAGAAACAAGGTGATACTATCTACTGATCAATTTGCATATTTTCCAAAATTTGGTGCTGGCACAACAATTTTCAGCCACCGGCGAAAAATACAAGTTTGAGAACTCTTATGAAATTTTTACTGATTCCATTGAATTCAGAACCATCACAAACCCGTATAACGCAAGAAACAGGGTGACACAATCAATTGATATATTTGATGGTTTTCAAAATTTGGTGCTAGCACCACATTTTGCACCCATATCCGAAAAATACAAGTTTGAGATGTCTAGTTCGATAATTATATATTCCATTGAATTCAGAACAGCCATAAACCTCTAAAACATAAGAAATAAATTCTCACAAGCAATTTTATCTATTGAATGGATTTTCAAAATTTCGTGTTAGCACCAAAATTTGCACACAGCACCGAAAAATGCAAGTTTGATACGCTTGGTGCAACTCGTATATATTTCATCGAATTCAGAACCCCAAAAATCCCCAATTGCGTAAAAAACAAGTTTCAAACAATCAATTTACAAAATTGACATATTTCAAAATTTGGTGCTGGCACCAAAATTTGGCACCCACCGAAAAAAACAAGTTGGAAATTACTAAATCAATTTATATGAATTCCATCCAATTTCTAACACCAAAAAACCGGTGTAAATCAAAAATAGAGATGTTACAATTCATATTTAATGAAATGTAATTTTCAAAAAACGTCTCAAAAAAAGTGCCAAAAGTAGGGTTAAAAAATGGTGCTATAACTCGAAAAGTACCCAATATTTTTGAAAACGGTTTTCACTACTAGGAAGACAATAGATTTTTAGGAAAAGTCATAAAATTTCAGATTCCCAACTGTGTTTGTTTCAGAATTATAATAAAAAAAACACGGGGGGGGTCATATTGACCCCCCCCCCCCCCCCGGGTTTAATAGGGTTAAGTAGGCCATGATAGCACCCTTTATCATGCCAATTGGGTAAAAATTTAATACTGTAAAACTTGTCCTGACTTACATGTTTGTAACATGTCACCTCTGTCACACCTATATTCTAGTAATGGAAGTCTGAAAGTCAGCTCTTCGACTGGTTCTAGTAGTTTTATGTCTCCTTGTAGCCAGGGTGACCATGACTGCACACAATATTCGAGATGGGGGATGAACATATTTCACCCACATAGGTTTTTCCCTATAGTGAAAATTCCTAGACATTTGGATCTAAGAAAGATTCACCTTCTTGGCAGCTGCTGCACAATGATATGACAGCTTCAATGAGGAGTGGATGTGCACCCCAACATCCTTTTCGATGGTGACACATTGCAGTATATGGCCAATATGGGATATACTTGGGTGGTGATAATTGTTAGTTAGTGACCTGTTGTTAGTGACTCTTTAAAATGATATCATTAATCATCCACCCCCAGCTTAAATAATGACTATTTGTTGCAGACTATTCTAGGTTAACAGAGCAGGCTGCAGGCATCAACTAACTATTCAAATTAGTCACACATACTCTTGTTACACAACTTTCCAGAAAACCCAGATATTCGAGAAACATATTTTAAAGATATTGACATTCTCAAAATGATTTGTGTGGTTTGACTTCATGTTGCAGTATACATTCCATGGATATAAACATAAAGATTACCTACATTGTAATTGTAGTATAATATCAGAACTATTATACTTCCAACTGTGCAGTGCAACATCATGATGCCTACTGTAATCACGTCTACTCAGGTCAGGTCAGGTATTCTAGCCACCTATTCTTGCCACCTCCATGCAGCATAAAGGAGGTGCCACCTGTAGCTGCATAGACCCTCTTACTAGGGCAAATCTGGTCCTGTAACTAGGACCCCCTTCGTTCTGGCATAAGGACGCCCTTGGTCCTGGATTAAGGACCCATATACTTGGCTGCAGGGGTATATGGCCTGACCAGGCAGATGGTGATCTACCAATGGCTGGTCAGGAGTAGAGTGTTCTCATGTCCACTCTGAGAGCACTTCACTGCGACCTGCACCTGGCAGCAAGTGTACAGGGCATGACCCAGCAGATGAGCTGCAACAGCCAATGGTGGGTCATGTGCGCCAGAGTAGATATGGGTGATGGGCCTCATATCTGACTCCATTGCGACACCCACCCTGTGGAATGGCAAACCAGGGTGTGGTATTTGCCCCGAGAGCTGACTCGGCAAAAAAGCACCCCCCAACCCCCACTATGGATTACATTAGCAATGCGGAGGTCCGGCCACTAGAGGCCAGTGGAATTACCGGACACAATCGGCCTCACAGGCGTCAGTTAACTCCTGACCGGCTGCCTGTCTCACCCCCTACTGGAGAGAGAGCAGCCAACAATTCTTTGAGTCCCATTCCTGATTACCTTTCTGGCCCAAACCCTGGGTCACCAGGGAGGCCAGATTGTGATGGGGAGTGGGATTCTGGAGTTGGAGGCTACTCTCATGTTCCACCCCGACCAACAAAGCCATTGGTGAATCTAAGGCAAGTCACTAGACTAGCCTCAGTAAACACCCTAACACTCGGGTCCCCAATACGACAAGGTGAGCTGACTGCCTTGGCAGATAAACTTTCTCTTAGCGCCGTGGGTGTTCAAGAGCACCGAATGCAGACTGGACAGACTGATGAGGTTGTGATTAAGGACATGGGGGGCGGTTGGTGACTCGCCCTTGCGTCAGCAGATGATAGTGGCAATAGTGGAATTGGTCTATTGATGAATCCAACTGCACATGCAGCATTGGACAAAATAGACCAAATCTCTAACCGCATCATCCGTTGCCACTTCTCATGTTCTGGAAGACAGGCTAAGAAGTTTCCTAAGGTGGTTCTGATTGTGTGCTACTCTCCAACTAGTGTTGCCCCTGTAGAGGAGGTGGAAAATTTCTACCACAATCTACAAGCAGCTACTGATGGAGTGGATCAGCATGCACTCTTAACATATCCTGGGAATATTTAATGCAAGTCTGCATCAATCACCTACATCACCCTGGGTCTATAGCAATAGTGTTAACCGAAATTCTGTCCATCTTCAGGATTTTATCTCTGGAAATGGATTGTTTTCGGCTGGAACCCAGTTCAAGAAGCGAACTGGAAAGCTATGGACTCATAGTGGACCCAGTGGTCACAAGTCCCAGATAGACCATATTCTGTTTCGTAGGAAATACAGGAGCTCTATACAAGACTGTAATGCATTTACACTTCGACCCTTCTCCAGTGACCACCGCCTTATTGTGGCCAAGGTAAGACTCAGTCTGCGTGCTAGCAGAACAACGAAATCTGCCTTGCCGCGGCATGACTGGTCTTCTCTGTTGCAACAGCCAAGTGTGAGATCCAGCTTCACACTACAGCTGAGTAACAGGTATGAGGCTCTTGCCTCTGAGGCGGCAGATCACTGTGAGGGCTATACTGCCTTTACAGAAGCAGTTAAGTTAGCAGCTGCAGAAACAGTTCCTGTATACCCTCGAAACAGGAAAAGGGCCCCCTGGACTGACAACAAAATTCAAAAGTGCCGAAACGACCTTCATAAGGCGCAGAAAGAGTCCCGACTCAAACAGACTTTAGCGGCCAAGAATGCAGTTAAGGCTGCATCTAGGTCCCTGAACAGGCAGTACTCTGTTAATCTACAGGAGGTAATAAACCAACAGGTTGATGCCATCAATGATGCTGACGACAGCAGGCAATCATCCCAGGCATGGAAATCGATCAATCTGCTTGCTGGGCGGAAAAGCCAACCAACCACCAAGGTTAAGGCTGAATCACCAGCCGATCGCCTCAATGGTTGGAAAGTCCACTTTGAAAAGCTCCTCAATAATGACAGGGTATTGCCAGATAACTTTATAGAAGTAAAAGTACTCCCAGATATTCCCATTGGCGATATCTCCTTTGCAGAAGTGAAGGCTGCTGCAAAGAGCATTAAGACCAATCATGCCAGTGGAGTAGATGGTGTTCCCCCTGAGGTCTTTAAAATACCTGAGTGTTTAAAGCTCATCTATCCCATCATAGTAGACATGTACCGAACAACAAGAGTCCCACAAGAAATGAAAACAAATAATTTGGTGCCAGTTCCCAAGAAGGGCAACCTAACACTCTATGGTTCTTTTTGGGGAATCTCATTGATCCCGATTGCTGCAAAGCTATACAATAGGATTCTATTAAATCGCATCAGGGATCCCATTGAGAGACTGCTCCGTGGAAATCAGAATGGGTTCCGTAAAGGTCGTGGGACCATGGAGCCCATTTTGGCACTTAGAAGGATAATTGAAGAGTTATCAAAAAAGAAAGACAGGCATCTGGCTGTTATCTTTGTTGACTTCTTCAAGGCCTTTGATTCAGTCTCTCGCTCACGTATGTTCAGCATACTTTCATTATATGGGATTCCTGATGAAATTATTGCAGCAATCAGATCAGTATACGATGGTTCGACAATATTTGTGTTTACTGTTGACGGTGACACAGAACCATTTGAAGTGTTATGGGGCGTCCTCCAGGGGGACGCACTTGCACCATTCTTGTTCATAATTGTTGTTGACTATTTTCTACGCATGTCCTTAGATCATCATAATGATGATGGGGTGATGATAACTACACCTACTGGCTCCAGAAGTCGAGGAAATCCTGCCAAGTACCTAACTGATCTAGACTTTGCTGATGACTTAGGAGTACTCTCAGAATCGTTAGAGGGAGCCCAATGGCTCCTCAGGTCATTAGAACATGCTGCTTCTAGTGTTGGACTTTTTATTAACTCCAGAAAGACCAAAATTTTGACAGTTAACTTTGAAAGTCCTCAGCAAGTCTCTGATCGGATGAGCATAAGCTCAAACGCTGGTATGCTTGAGCATGTGGACGACTTCTGTTACCTGGGATCATGGATCCGAAAGTCAGGTGAGGACCTTCGAATACGTAAGGGAAAGGCATGGGTAGCCTTGAATAGGCTTTCCAGGATTTGGAAGTCACCGAGAATTAATCGGAAACTTAAGGTCCGATTATTTAGAGCAGCAGTAGTTCCAGTACTCCTCTACGGGAGTCCATGCTGGGCTCTAACTGCTGAGGACACCAAATCTCTGGATGGCACATTCACAAGAATGCTACGCCGGGTTCATTGTGTCAAGTACAATGCAAGCACAAGTTCAACGAGACACTATATAACATTGGAGGTATCTCATTGGTTCCCCCAAGCTTGACACTAGAACAAAATCGCCTCCGCTTTGTAGGACATTGCTTTCGCCTTGAGGACCAGCCAGTGCATAATCTTGTACTTTGGCAGCCTCATGGTGTGAATAAGCATGGTGGACAGCCCATGACTTTCTTGAGACGCATCTTAAAGGACACTGGCCTTGAAGATGCGGATGATCTAGCAAATGTCATGGGTGATAGGGAGTTGTGGCGGTGCAATTTTGTTGACAAGCCGGCACAGCATTCCTAAAAATGCAGCTGCAATGCAGCATGCCGATCCTAGTAGTAGTAGTAGTAATTATTTTCAGTTTATTTACTTAAGCTGTATTAACAAACATACTAATGTATGCTGTTGTGTTGGTTAATGCAAATTTTGGACAATGGACAATCCTAGCAATGTAAGTTTTCTTTTCGTTAAGAGATTCCTTCTGGGATTAGCCAAAGTTCATTTATTCCTAGAAACCTGAAATGGTCTCTAAATACTTGTACCTATTTCTACTAGGGAGTTCTAGGGGGCTGCATTAAAAATTTATTAATCGCAGACTTTGTAATCCCTGATAATATGAAACTTTACATTTTATGAAATATATATATATATAATATGAACTTTACTCCAACTCCACAATGATAACATAACCACTGCGCCTCCCATCACCCTTGCCCAGCTAAACTCCCTGGATGACCCTCTGCCACCAGCTGCAGGCTCAATGCTTTGCCTTGCTCCACTTTAGGATGATACTCGAAGACACCCAGTTCTACATTGCCATTGACCCAAAGCTGTGATGTCTAGTACCTCTATAAAACAAATAGTTTGCATTACCGGTCGGTATATATAAATATACAAATACATCCCACAGTTAAAGTATTTATATAAGAACAGTTTTATGACTGTAAAAGTATAATAAACAAAAGTAAATGCATACAATTATTACATACGTTACAGGAAACAGTATTTTTGAAATACCATCTATTCTCATAGAAAAACACTTCACTGAACTTGAGTTTGTATTTCTTGTTGATTTGGAATTGGCTGCAATATTACGAATCATGCATTGTTTCCCATAATGACAGACCATAGCAAATTCAACTAAACTTCCAAAAACATAGATATAACCAATAGCAAATAATATATCCAATGATTTAATGTAAGCTACTTTGGGTAAACGAGAATATGTGCTCAAAACGAGAGTAGTCAAAGTTAGGAGGGTTGTCATTGATAGAGCAGCCCTGGCTGCCACTGAACGATATTCAACCCAAAATTGAATCCAAGATAAAATGACTACAAGGTTGAATGGAAAGTATATGGATATTGTGTAGGCGGTTGTTAAACGTTCAAATGGAAACATAATTTCTAGCACAGAAAAATACCCATATGGATATAATGCCCTGTCCTCCTTCCATCTCACATCAGATTGAAGGATGTTGTTATGATCAGTCATTGACAATCCATGTTCCCCATATACCTGCACAGAATTGGTGATATTAAACTTGTAAACTACATCTTCAATTGGATATGCATAACTCTCCATTCGCAATGGACACATCTGTGTGTCCATTGGATAGAACATGAAGTCGACCATGCATTTTATTCGAGCACTTACCCTTTGGGAATGAGATACAGTGCCATCAGTACTTACTGATAAATAAATATTAGGCATTGGTTCTTTGAAAACGCTCATCTCAATCGTGTTAGGAAAGTATAAATCAGGTTTCCAAATTAAATCTGAAAATCCACCACTGAATATTATAGAATTGTTGTTGGTGTTAGTACGATTGTAAGAAAGTCGATTATCTATCCAGGACATTCTCAAGTAGAAGTCTACCTTGTATGATTGTGTAATTTCATCAATGCTGGTCATACCATATATACCAATACTAGTATTAACAACCAAAGGAGTTCCACTTATTGGCTTCTCTAATTTGTTGTAAATTGATCCCAAGACTCTTTCCGTAAGATAGTTGACAGCTTTAAATTCAGCATTATATTTAGGTATGATTGCCAACATAATAAATATAACGAATGCATAATATAACATTATTCGCAACATATTTGCTTATTTGAAACTTATAGTTAGTTATATTTAAATAAATTATTGATTAGTGTCCTAATATTTAGATCAATGGGTTCCCTTAATATTGCAACTGTTTGACGGGGTGGTGGTGTATATGTATATTTGTCTGTATATATATATGTATGTTTGTGTATTATCAAAAAAGTAAAAGTTTGGGACAAAATTATGAAAACAAAAAGAAGGGTTAATTCAATTTTGGTTAAATTTTAAATGTTGTTTTCTAGTTTCTCAGCTCATATAGTCACGTCGCTTTGCAAGTTAATGTGGACGTTCTGGACAAAAGTACTATAATTGGCACAGGTGTAGGTAATTACCATACCTTTCATTTTTTAAGGGGAACCAACTTTGCAATATTATTTATCGGTCCCATATTACCATGACAACTGGAGATCATTTACAAAAGTCCACTTTCCAATAAACCTAGTCTTCTAACCTTGACCCACCCCCATATATCAGCACCAGAGATTTGACGTCGTTTGTAAGCCGGGTTACCATGGCAACTGTTTCAAAACCGAGTTTCAAATGCCGATTTTCAGTAAATATCCGAAAAATATAAAACCATTGATTAATAATTGTTCCACATTTGGAAAAATAATCGAACAGTCTAGATACATTGTCCCTGAGACCCTCTTGATTTCTAATTGTGGACCAATTTAAATGGACCTGTGGTAGTTCTGTAACCATGGTCACAAGTCACTAAATATATTCTGCCAAATGTAATATAGTTCCGATCTATCTAAAAAAAAATACATTCTGGATCTAGTGTCTTACATGTTGCCAAGTCCAGACAATTACTTTCCGACCATTCAAGTTTGCTTCTGTTGCCCTGGTAACCGATAACATTTGAAATGTGGAGAAAATATTGAAAAAAAACATGTTCAGTTTAGTTTAACTTTGATCATATCACATACCTTAGTTCCTCATTACATAGTAGAGGTCTATGCCCACTAGCACAGTCAATATAGTTACCATAGCAATGGGTATGTTTCATTATTTATGTACTTGTGTATTATGGGACTGTTCCTGCTTTTAGACCTTTAACAGTTTAACCTGTTAATTCATGTGTCTTATGTTGTCTGACAGCCCGCACAAAATATGACCACAGTAGAAGCCAGTCTAGCGCGGCGTAAGACCCACTGTGTGTGGGAGACTGAATTCTATTGGCGAGAGTGGGGTAGGCTACTTTGTATTATTCGATTGATTTCTACTTTATAATCTCCAAAAACTATGCTTACTTTCAGGGCAATATCAACAGTTCCTTTTAATGCTGCGCTTTAAATATCAGACAGAGTTATGACTTATACTAATTACAACAGAGGGTTATGGAACATCACGATTTTACATTCTTTAGGAATGTCGAATTATTCGCTCACTCACTTTACTGACAATAGTACTGAAACACGTTAATTTGCCGACTGTTACCAAGTTTACTCATATATAAGGAGAAATTTAGCTCGCTTATGTTGGGGTTATGAAATAGCATATTAAATTCATACAGACCACTGTAATGTGAGCCAAGCAATTGTTACTAATGTTCCTTTCTGCTTACCTCAATAATAAAGAAAGTTAGGGGAATTATCAATTATTCGTACGTATTCTCCAAATATAAACATCCATTATGTTACCAAATAACAATTAATAACAGTATAAAACAGTATAAAATATGCGATGCCGGCAGTTAATCAGCAGTCAGATGTTTGCCGTAAAGTGCAGAGTTGAATGCAGAATGCAGTAAAGAGATGCAGAGAGCTGAGAGGTAATTGACTGTGCTTGATAGCCCTCTGGCCGCTGATGGACTTGGGCAGAAGTCAGAATTAATGATTTTGTCGCACTGCGGCATATTCATATGTAAACAAGGCCTCAAGAATTGGCAAAGTGAAAATTGTGCTGATTGGCCAGGAATTAACATAGAGAATATGGGACAAAAAAAATACTGGCCAATGGTTGGTGATTTCGTCACTATAGCTCTGTGCCAAAATAAACGCTAGAGGGCATAAGTTTTATAAGTTCTCAAATCCCTCGAGATAATGCCAGTTTTAGAGTAGTTCGAGTATTGCACAAAAAAGACACATTTTTGCTGCAAAAGCTTTAACAGGGACCGATAAGTAATGTTGCAAAGTTGGTTCCCCTTAACAAATGAAAGGTATGGTAATTTCCTACACCTGTGCCAATTATGGTACTTTTGTACAGAACTACTACTACTACTACTAGGATCGGCATGCTGCATTGAAGCTGCATTTTTAAGAATGCTGTGCCGGCATGTCGACAAAATGCTAGATCATCCGCATCTTCAAGGCCAGTGTCCTTTAAGATGCGTCTCAAGAAAGTCATGGGCTGTCCACCATGCTTATTCACTCCATGAGGCTGCCAAAGTACAAGATTATGCACTGGCTGGTCCTCACAGCGAAAGCAATGTCCTGCAAAGAGGAGGCGATTTTGTTCTAGTGTCAAGCTTGGGGGAACCAATGAGACACCTCCAATGTTACATAGTGTCTGGTTGGAGATGTGTGCATTGTACTTGACACAATGAAACGGAACGGAATTGTCCAGAACGTCCATATCAAATTTATGTTTGAGGTTAAGCGACCTGACAACCTGAGTGGAACGATTTCTGTTGTATGATTGATACCCAATTCGAAATTATAAAAAAAACAATTGAATGTAAAAATTTAAACATTTGTGTGTTTCAAACAAATAGTTCTAGAACTTTGATGAGTCATATTTTTGAATGTGGCTTTGTGAAGCTCCATGGAAACATTTAAATGTGAAAGATGTGCATCTATGCAACAAGGTAATACAAAAAATAATTAATAAATTTCAAGATTTGGTGTACATTGAACTAAATAGATTGAAAATTTGCATCACCCATTCCCAGCTACCAGCGAAAATATTAATTTCACCAAAAACAGTGCTATTTTCACAATTTAGGGCGAAATTTTTAGTTAGTTACTTTTTCTGAATCAGATCCACAAATCTGTTAAAATGTTTAACTTAATCATGTTTTATCTGCTGTATTAGGCCTACAGGTACCAGTACAGTTTAAAAGGGAAAGTAAAAAAAGTAAAAATGGTTACAGAGCATTACAGATCGAAATTAGGTGTAGTGAAAGTAAAAGAAAATAAACTAACAATGAGGAAATAAATTAAGGTAGCAAGGAAAATTTCTTGAATATCAAGCTGAGGTATAGTGATAGAGTGATTCCTATTGGCCATGTTGTTTGTTACATATAAAGTAATGATAGGTATTGTGTGCTCCACTCACATCGTGTGTTCGTCCCATAATTGATTCTCTCTACTATCAGAAAATCAGACATTATAGTCGTCACTTTAGGTTGATGAATTGGTATGTCCAGCAAAAGTTTGCCATTGATCATCTGCTATTTTATTGGCGATTCTTGACAAAAGTTTCAGAAGTCAAAGTGATAGGACTTTGATAAAAACCGAAAATATCACAATAGTTTACACATATCGAAACAAAATATCCTGTCATACAATTGGTAACTGTGTATTGTAC
The DNA here is from genome assembly GCA_032718475.1 of Nemertoderma westbladi. NCBI lineage: Eukaryota > Metazoa > Xenacoelomorpha > Nemertodermatida > Nemertodermatidae > Nemertoderma > Nemertoderma westbladi. The sequence goes on along the minus strand of JAUCBJ010000434.1, from coordinate 38,837 downwards.
AATACATTCAGCTGCTACTGTATCTCTACTACTAAAATAGCGCAAAAGTACGAATAATCCTCCCCTGCAAGTTGCTAAATTGCCAAGTATAATTTATTATTTGTACTTACAGCACTGATCTATTTGAGTCTCAATTATTAATTCTAATAAATGATTGAGGTCATTCATACTGTACTATCACTCTGGCTATACTTCTGGTCAGTCCTCTGGGTGTACGTCTATGTATTGTATTGTATTGTATAATATAGTGTAATATTGTATAGTGTAGTTTGTCTAAGCATTGCATAAAGAGGTCAATGTCGCATTAATTAAAATTAAATACACCGCCACAATTATTTGTAGTTCGTTTATTGTTTTGATATTCCCATAGGATTCACTGGGGAGAGCTATCATCTGACGGGGCAATACATTGCAAACTAATAGTTTCTGTTTTCTTACTGTAAAACTTGGCAAGTAATCTACTTCTCTACAGTTTGGGCCAATCCATTGAATAGCATTCATTACTAGGCCCTCTTCTAAATTTAAATATATACATAGCAGCTACTGTTTATATCATTGCGCCTATGGCGTTTTTCGGTTTATGTCTATTTTTCGAGCCCAGAGGCTATATGGACAGAGTAGCCGATCATGCCAGGGACCTTAGAATCAGGACTGTCTAAAACCCAGGCCTGTCCCGGTTTCGGCCAAACTATTTCAGCTGGCAGGAAACTGTATAACAGCAGTTGAACCATCCGACTCAATCTGTTCTAACTGACATTCTGCAGATATGTACCTGACCTTAATCGGCTGCGTGTTTGGGAGGACACTAACCGGTATGCAGTTATCCAGTCTGCTGCTAGGGGGCGAAATATCTGAAAGTGAAAACCTTCTCCCATTTTTTTGTTTGAAATGTTTTTTTTGCTGGTACTTGGGAGGGTTTTATTACAGAATTGGTTGTGTGTTTAGGAAGGACGCTCACCAGTCTGCAGTTCCCCAGTCTGCCGTTAGGGGGTGATAACTGTTCGAAAACGAAATCCTGCTCCCATTTCGTTGTTTGTAATGCTTTAATTTCGACCCGTTTTAAATTATTTATAGTTGATTCTTTGCAGCGATCTAAAAGTACCTACACTTAACTACAGTAGGCCAATGAGGCCTACTGAATGAATTGTGTTTACGAGGATGTCTGACTGTTTTAACCTTGTCCCACATTTTATTGTTTGTAATGCTTTGGAAGTAATATTTTGACAGGTATCTACTACACCATAATATTATACTTTTATGTTGTACCATAGTAGATACCTGCCAAGTAAAGCAGCTTTATACTGTTTGTTTGAGAGAACGCTCACTCACGTGACTTTTGATTTGAAATGGTGAAGAAGTTTGTATACTAGAAAGCCGTGGCCAAAGGCCACGGTCTTTCTAGTTACTCTAATGCCCTACATTAACAAATTGGGATCGCAAAACCTGTTTCTAATATTCTCTGAAACGGTGTAGAATACTAGTAATGTGCAATTTGACGACCTGTCTATCTATCTACAATGCATATATAATTTAATATATTCGAAATATAAATGCAGATTTGCATTGATGACATTTTATTGGTATTATTTATCTGGCGCTGGCAGTGACAAACATCACCGTTAAATGCAACAGCAACATTCTAGGTAAAACCAGCGAATCGTCCATTACACACAATTTTTACACAAATTTTATGAGTTTAAATGACAAATGTTTTAACAATTCTTTTAATTGTTTAATATTTAAGAAATGCACAACACTCAGCATACTACTACTACTAGGATCGGCATGCTGCATTGCAGCTGTATATTTAAGAATGCTGTGCCGGCTTGTCGACAAAATTGCGTCGCCACAACTCTCTATCATCCATGACATAATTACTTCCACTGTCTTTATAATTGATGGCCCTAGCAGCCTGTTAGGAATGGATATTTTTTTCCGCCACGGTGTCCACCGCGGCAAACACGGTGAACGAGTGTTTGGCTAGTGTTTAAACTGGATCCCGATCCCGAATAATCCGGATCCCGGTGAAAAATGCTATCCGGCCCCGATCCCGACTTTTTTGGGCCGAGATAAAGTAAATTTCTTGAATATCCTACTTTAGTTGTACCAGAACATAACTGTATTGGCTATCTCGAATTGTCGGATTACTGGATGCCAGTAAACCATCCAGTAATCAACTATATTTATAAATAAATTGTAATATAATTTCATCGTACTAATATTTCAGCAGTGTGAAATAATGTGATATAATTTTGACAAAAACCCGTTTTATACTAACACAGCGAATATATAGGCCTACTGAAAACTTTAAGAAAATTGTATTCAAAATTACAATCCGAATCCCGAAAATCGGGACCCCGATAGTGATAATCCCGGTCCCGATAATGTAATATATTTTATTTCAAAATTGTAACATTACTCAACGCCATTAGTTAGTATTAATAGCGAGTTGTTATTTAGCACTTTACAACTGTAGAGGACATTACAGCATTGTATTGGCCTGTACATTTAGTATTGTATTTGGTGTTATTGTTTACATGGTAACCAATGACGGCATTAAGTAATGTTCACAAAGGGGACATTACTTAACACCGTCATTGGTTACCACGTAAACAATAGGTGGAAATTTTCCTGACAGCCAGATAGGTCTACTATATTACCACCGGTAGGCGGGGTATAGCTATTAATAACAAGCTTATTGCAAAGTACTTTACAGTGTTCTGATTCTCGTGGCTTTATTCCCCCCCCCCCCCCCCCCCCTCACTAACGTTTGTGTTAGCTTATTCAATCCCGCTAACACCCCATAAAGTTATAAGCCGATAAGCAATATTGGGAGCCACGAGATTGGGTAATTAACCAACTCGTGCCATCCCAATGAGAATGGGAAGGAGAAGCACACAATGAGGGTCAGGGGCCAAACCCCTAACCCAGAGAGAATAGGTGGAGTGAACGGGAACACTCCAAAGGGCGCCAACAAGGGTATCAACCAATCAGAGGGGGGAAAGGCATCGATTAGGTAGAGCAACAAGGCCAACCGTGCAATATAGCCACTTGGCAGTAATAATACCAATTCAGTTATCTCAGTGCAATACCGGTGCTAGATTAGGTTACATAGTTTTAGATAGGGAAGGACCGGGACTTTAGTTACCGTATCCCGCCTTCCGTATACGACAATATATCTATATCTATATCTATACCTGCATATCATATTATATACGACGAACAGCACGAACTTATTCACTCTTTATACACGGCGGGGATGCGTGAACTAAAACCGGATAAACCGGGATCCCTCTTGGATCCCGTCACAGTAACTAAATCAGCTGCCGCCCTAGATAAACTCTGTAACCATCAGCGACCAATTTAGAGATAAAGAAAGATGAGTCAGTCGGGAGAAATAACACCGACGCGGACCCCGGACGAAGAACAAACGATCCGCGAGGCCGCGACCAGGCGGTATAGGCCCACGACGCCGGAGCCATCGATAACGGGCGACCCGGAAGTTCAAGGCGAGGGAGACCGTCTGGAGTCAGAAGCCGAGTCGAGAGGAGGGGGAGTCGAGTCGGAAGATAGAGAGAGCGGGCTCGAGGGAGAAGGAGACGAGTCGACACGGGACGAGGGTCAACGCACCGGCGTCGCCGGACAGCCACAGGCCGAGAGCGACGAACGGCCCACCGAGACGATGACGGATGGGCCGACGGTACGAGGAAGGACCCGGAGAGACGACGGAGGTGTCGGTACCGATGTCGCCGGCCAGCCACAGGCCGAGGGCGACGGACGGCCCGCCGAAACGGCGACGGTGGGGCCGCCGGTACGACGTCGAACCCGGAGAGACGGACGAGGGGTCGGCGACGAGGATGTCGGGGTTTCTGAGCGACTTCGACGGGCCTACAACGCGACCCGGAGACTACTAGAGGAGGCCAGAAAGGGGAAAACGATAGACGAGGTAAAACTGAAGTCAGGACTAGGTAAGTCGGACAGACATTTATACTATCTAATGCGTTTCGGGCAGAGAGAATTGGCCGAGGAGAGAGCGAGAAAGGTTGCCGAGGAACTGTATGACTCATGGCGGCATGGGGGTATACAACCTAGTGTAGTGTACATAGGGCCATATTTGATCGATGCCCGGGGTATAAAATTAATGGGTTGGAACAGACCTGAAGGGGGCGAATCCGAGGTTAACCCCGAGGATTCGGCCTCGTCGGTCGGAGGGAGTTCCGGGAGGAGGGGGAAAGCTAGTAGATCGGGAAGGCGGAGGGAGTCCGTCGTAACCGATAAGTCTGCTACATCCTCCGCGAAAGAAAGACGGGTGAGAGAGGCAGGTGCCGCGTACCGTCTCGAGCTGATAGAGCAAGGTCAGAGGGAAATGGATAAATGGCTAGAGGAGGGGAGAATGCGGCTAGAGAGGGAAGCGGCATTGATTAGAGAAACCGGAGAGAGGGCCGAAAGGGCTTTGAGAGGCCTTAGAGAGTGTGAGGAAATAGAGGAAAAGGAGTGTAGGGAACGTGAGGCAAGGGAAGAAAGGGAACGCAAAGAGCATGAGGCGGAACGCAAGGAGTATGAGGCGAGAAAGGAAAGTGAACGTAAGGAGCGTGAAGCGAGGCGAAGGGAAAGTGCTAGGAAAGTAGTAGAGTTGGCTGAGCGGGACACGCGGGAGTGTGAGAGGAGAATGACAGGAGCCGAGCGAGACCAGGAGGAATTAAAGAGACGCCAAAGTGAGCTTGGGGAACGTAGGGTTAGACGCGCGCACGAGCTGCAACTGGTGCGGGCGGGGGCGTCTGAGAGCGAGACAGGCTCGAGTATTTTAGAGGAGCCAGGGGCCGTGGATACATTTATTAATACCCCACTTACAGGGACCGCACGACAGACCCAAAACTGGTGTGACCGTACGGGCGGGGGGGGGGGGGGGGTAATAATGTTAATGGTACAGTAGACGTGGTTAATATTAATACTTTGCCTAGTGGTAGTAATTTAAATTTAAATCAGAATAATCCTAATATTAATGTAGAAAATAATCCTAATATTAATGTAGCTACGCAAAATAATCCAAATAATCCAAATAATAATAATTCAAATAATTTAATTAATGAGCCAAGCCCGAATTTACAAGATAATTCAAATGATTTTATTTCGAACGAACAAGTTAATTCCGTTCCCAATACGGGTGCTATTAATGTAAACACGTCGGGCATGTATGGCCAGACAGATGGGGCCCAGGTAGGCCACGTAGTTGGTAGGCAGGGAGTGGCTGGGTTGGATGGACCCAGCGAGGGCCTGGTAGGCCACGTAGTTGGTAGGCAGGGAGTGGCTGGGTTGGATGGACCCAGCGAGGACCTGGTAGGCCGCATAGTCGGTAGGCAGGGAGCAGAGGGCCTGGTAGGCCACGCAATAGCAGAGAGAGAGGCGGGGGTGAATAGACCCGACCGCGATAGGGTTGATGTGTCGACTAGAGAGGGATATAGTAGCGTAGCGAGGGATAGCGAAGTTAGATGTGGCGAGTGGGGGGGGGGGGGGCTACAGGGACCCCACAACAGCGAGTTAGCGGCGAAAAGGGGGGGCAGAGAGTGCCCCACAGCCGTCAGCGGATAATGCGAGGGCCAAAATAGGTAAACCGCAACAACCGGCGACGGAAAGTAATAGGGGGATTGCGAGTATCCCCAGCGGCGTGCGACCGAGTAGAGAGAGACAGGTTGACGTCGTGAGAGGGCGGACGAAGCGTCCAGCCCGATCAGAAGAGGGAAGAAGAACAGTGGGGTTTAACCGGGAGGTCGACGAGAGATCTCACGAGCGGGAATACTCCACTGAAAGGAGAAGAAGAGAAGATAGTAGTAGAGGTATCGCCGCGAACGATAGAAGAGCGAGGACGGATAGCGAGCCGTCGGTAGTCGAGATGAGTACAGAGAGTCAGTGGGGTTGGACTCCGGGAGATTGCCGTCGCCCCGGAGAGATGCGACCCGGCGAGGCGCACTACGCGCCGAGAGAGGGGTACGCGATGTACCGGTACGAAGACGAGAACAGTAGAGAGGGGGGTCGAAGAGAAACTTTCCGACGGAATACACCTATCGATCGAGAATACGGTAGCCGCGGGGAGGATTATTCGAGAAGAATAAACTTCGATCCCGAACAACACATGCAGACTGTAGGACATACTGTAGGCCTTACTGCACATACCGTAGGCCATACTGAGAGAGGCAATGTAGGCGATAGGATGGCGTGGACAACGGGATTAAACCCGGAAGTCGCGGAATACATACCGGCGAGTAGGCCAGAAGCTGATAGGCCTATACCGGTACCAGCACAGCAGTATGACTACAGCATGCAGGGACATAACATATACCCAGGGGAGGGGGGAATTATTGCGGATAGGTGCATGGGCCCCAACATATTAACATCAACCCCAGTACCAAACATACCGGTGGGGGGGGGGGGGGACAGGGTGACATTCCCCCATCACAATATCAACAATATACCCCGATAGGAGCAAGAACAACGAGACCCTTGGATGAGAATAGGTCGTGTGATACAGACATATGGAGGGGGCCGCTACCCCCGATGACATACCCAAGTCAGAGAAAGTCAAGAAATAGGACAGACGGAACGCACCAGACAGGAGAAACTATACAGCACCCATCGAATCCATTGGAAGCACAGGCGATGGGGATGGCCACGTTGATCGATGCGTTGAAAACGAGGATCGAGCTACCACCCGTGGAACCATTCAAATTCGATGGGAGTAGGCCGGAAGAATATCTACAGTTTCGGCGCATGTATAGTAACGAAATACTAACAAAAAACTTGACGCAGGCGGAGTGCCTAAAGTATCTACAAGTGTACACGGGAGGCCCAGCATACGACATCGTGAGGCAATATCAAGGAATAGATGGCGGCTTCACGACAGTATGGCGGGCACTGGATAGGGAATACGGGCACCCGGCCAAGATCATCAGACAGACGTTGAGAGGCATAACATCGGGTGGCCTACAGGATAATCCCGTTAGCATTAAGACATTTGCTAACAAAGTTGAAAAGGCGCTAATCGTGCTGAAGACGCTAGACGCGCCATACGAGCTCAATGCGTCCAACAACATCACCACGATAGCGCAGGCACTACCGAGCTGGCTGCGCAACAAGTGGAGAAAAATCGCCTTCTCCACTCGAGATAAGAAGGGTGCGGAACCGGGTTTAGAAGAAATGTCAAACTTCTTAAACTACGAGGCTGAGCTAATAACTGACCCAGTCTATAGCGAAGACAGCCTGGGAAAGGGACTGAAGACAGACTACCATAGACCGAAACCAGAGCACAACACATCAAACGCATTACCGAGACTCAGGCAATCATTGCCATATGCAGCGACGCAGGGGACTGCAAGTCCACAGCTAGCCGAGGATAAGACAACACCATGGAACGGACAGGGAAACAATAACAACACGAATAAACATAACCCCAGTACGCCCAGTAGGCTAAATCCAAACAATAAGAATAGTAGGGACTTTGGTACAAACGCAACTGCGATACGCAATGCACTGTATAAAGAGGGCTACAACCCAAAGAGCAAATGCCAGCTACACGCAAATGCGCTTCATCAAACCATGAACTGCAGGTACTGGCAGGCGCTACCTAGGCAGGATCAGATAGATTATGCGTTCAGCAATAAAATCTGCTCGCGATGTGTAATGAGTGGACATAGAGCAAGGGAGTGCAAGGAGAAGCCGATAAAATTTGGTCAAAGGAGAGGCCAAACGATGGCGACGAGCACAGTAGGAGCGAAGAAGAGAGGAACGGTGCTACTTGGAGTAGTACCCGTGCGAGTGATTGGGGAAGGCAATCGATCAGTAACAACGCTAATGCTGGTTGATAGTGGAGCTGCCTTCACATTAGTCGAGGAATGGGTTGCCAAGGAGATAGGATTGAGAACGAGGCCAAGCAGGATGGCGGTAACAACCATCTCTAGCAAAGATGAGATCCTGGAGATGAGAACAGGACGGTGCGCAATTGCAGCAGTGGCATCAGGATGCGACTATGGGGCAACCATCGACCCCATCCAAGTGATAGAGTCAATTAATATCAATGCCAGGCGGCCAACCAACATCGAGGTCGAGCAATATAAATTCCTGGACGACATTGACTTCTCAATCCCAGACGTGGACGTTAGGAAGGTATCCATCATAGTAGGTATGGACTGCCCAACGGCCCACAAAAGAATGCAAACGGTCTTCGGCGAAGACAAGCAGAGTGACCCAGTGGCCATATTAACACCATTCGGGTGGACGCTGAGTGGTCCAATCAAGAGCAAGATACCATTTAGGATGTCGGAGACATCAGGATGCATGTTCGCGGGAACAATGCAGGAAATGGGTGACGAGGGAGCAGAGGAGCAGCTCAAAAGACTGCTCAGACAAGATTTCGAGGGACTGAAAGAAACCGGGGTCGGGACCTCGGTAGAAGACAAGCAGGCTTTACAAAGCGTGGAGGAATCGATGACATGCAATGAGGGGCGGTATACTATAGGAATGGTATGGAAACTACCGAAGATACCGCTGCCCGACAATAGAGGGATGGTACTCACGAGACTCCGCAAGCTGAAACAAACACTAAAACGGAGCCCCGAGAAGAATGAGTACATCCACAGGACGATTAAGAAGTACGTCGAGAAAGGATGGGCCGTGGAGTTACCGGTCGACGAGCCGAACATGGACAGGACATATTACCTGCCACTACACGTGGCCATAGACCCAAAGAAAGGTAAACTACGGATGGTAGTCGACGCATCGGCAAAGACCGACGGAAAATGCTTAAACGATTACCTGTTAGAAGGCCCAAACATTTACAATTCGGGCATAGAGGTGTTACTTCGATTTCGAAATGGGAAACACGCCTTCACGTGTGACATAGACGGCATGTTCAACCAAGTCCGTGTAACGGAAGAAGATAGCGACAGTCAACGCTTCTTATGGTATAACGGCGAAGAAGAACCGCCGATAATACCAGCATATAAGATGGTAGTACAGAACATGGGGGCCAAGTCGTCTTCATTTACGACGACTATGGCAGTGAGAGACACAGTGAAAGGGAAGGAAGATAGATACAGCAGTAGGGCCGTCGATATGATTCGACGTGGCTTCTACGTAGACGACGGAATGGAATCTGGAAATACGGTTAAGGAAATACTGGACACAGGGCGCGAGGTTCGCGACATCCTAAAAGGATCCGGTTTTAACCTGACCAAATTCCAATCCAGTTCGGAAGAATTTATCAAGGCGATAGAGGACAAGAGGCCAGAATCGACCATGGATAATCCCACAACGGCCAGAGGGCAGGACATGGCGATTAAAAGAACAGAATCTCAACAGAAGGCGTTGGGAATCGTGTGGGATAGAGAGACAGACGAACTTAAATATCAGCTGAGCCAGGAGGGCGCAGACATCCACACGAAGAGGGGCTATGTATCGTATATAGCAAGGATATACGATCCCCTAGGCCTAGCATCCCCATTATTAGTCACGGGGAAACAGATACTCAAAAGAGTATACAAATTGAAGGATGAGTGGGACGTAGAGGTACCAGAGGAAATCAAGAAGCAGTGGAGCAAGTGGACAAGAGACTTGGAGAAGATGGGAACATACAACATGCCCCGAGTGTATTTCCCGGATGGGAACATGACGAGTCTGGACCTACACATGTTCTCCGATGCGTCGTTGGAGGCGTACGGAGCGGCACTCTATTTAGTACAACGAGAGGGGGCTCACAAGCCCAGACTAGCCTTTAGCAAAGCAAAGTCAACGCCGCCAGATTCAGCATCAGTTCCCAAGTTAGAATTGACAGCTGCGAGACTAGGAGTTAGAGCCACAGCCTACCTAGTGGATACTATTCCCAACATAGTGGAGACACACTACTGGACGGACTCCATGGTAGTGCTTGGTTGGCTACATAACGAAAGGACGAGATACCCGATATTCGTCGCAAATAGAGTGGACGAAATAAGGGCGACCACAGAACTGGAAAGGTGGCACTACTGCCCAACAGACGAGAACCCAGCGGACTTGCTGTCGAGGGGCGTAGAACGCCACACTTTCCTGAAGAAGGAAGTATTGTGGCAGCATGGGCCACAATTTCTGAGCGATAAGGAGGCCTGGCCGCCGATGAGAAAGGTGGATCCGGGCTCAGAAGTGGTATCAGAAGGAGAAGAGGGAGATTCAGAGGGAGAAGAGATATACTCCCAGATGGTGAGGGAGATTAGGGACGTGCAACCAGGACGAGAACTGTGCGATAACCCGACGGATAAACTCCTCAGCTACAGTTCTAGTTGGTATAAGACCAAGAAACTAGTGGCGTACTGGAGAGCCTTCGGGAATTTCCTTGCCGGAGTTGGCAAGGACAAGAAGATCAGGACAACCATAGATCTGGAAGGAGCGGCCAAGGCAGTGATCCGCTATGAACAACGAAAGAACTACGGCGACGAGGTGGAACGCGTCGGTAACCAACAGCACCTCCGACGGGACAGCGAGCTGATTACGCTGTCGCCACAACTCAATGACGACGGGATTCTAGTAATGAATTCTAGGGTGGGATACAACAATAGCATAGTCGTACCACCGAAACCCATCATCATTCCCACGGGATCGCCAATAGTCCACCAGATTATCTGGGACTCCCATAAGTCAATATTGCACGGGGGCACCAACCGAACCCTCACAGAGATAAGGAGGACCTATTGGGTCAAACAATTAAGGAAGAAGGTTAAAGCGGTAGTGGGGCAGTGCCAGACCTGCCGACGAGCGAAGAAGGAGCGAGCCGTACAGGAGATGGCGCCACTACCGGCGAATAGGGTAAGACAGCACGACCCGCCATTTACGCATTGCGGTGTGGACATGTTCGGGCCGATAAAGATCAAAGTGATGCGACACACGGAGAAACGCTACGGCATCATCTTCGTATGCAACAATACGCGGGCGGTAGGGATAGAACTCGCCCAAGATGCAACCGCATCAGCGTTCATTAACGCCTTAGAAAGGTTTAGGGACCGCAAAGGTGGAACGATCGCAGTGATATACAGCGACAACGGCACCAACTTTGTGGGCGCAGAGAGTGAGATGGCAGAGGCCTTGGACATCTTGGAGGGAGAAGAAGTCAGGGCAGCCATGAGACGACGACAAGTAAAGTGGGAGAGAAGGACGCCGTATGCACCACATACACTAGGATGCGTCGAGAGACTGGTGGGCAGTTCAAAGCGTCTAATGACGAAGCTAATGAACACCCACATGGTCACTGAGGACGTCTTACGGACAGTACTTGCGAAGTGCGAGGGGATCATTAATAGCAGACCGCTATATCCGGAGAATGATGACCCTGAGTCACTAGACGTGCTGACGCCTAGCCATTTCCTGATGGAAAGGCCAGCGACCATCGATATGCGGGGTGTAGACCCAGATGACATACACTCCCACCAAAGTTGGAAAGTCGCAAAGGCAATAAGCGCAGAGTATTGGAGGAGGTGGGTCGAGGAATACCTACCCACGCTCCATAAGCGAAGCAAGTGGAGGAAGCCGAACAGGGAGTTAAGAGTAGGAGATCTCGTAATCGTTACGGATGATACTATCATCAACAACCAATGGCGGTTGGCGAGAGTTGTAGGCACCTACTGCGACGAGGACGGAAGAGTCCGATCGGTAGAAGTGCGGATAGGTGGAAATATAGGTGCGAAGGAAAGGAAAACCTACAGGAGAGCAGTAGGCAAATGCTGTCTGCTAGAAGGGGCACCTTAACTTGGAGTTAGAGTCGAGTTTAGTCGTCCAAGTTTTGGACTGAGGGGGGTGGGATTGAGGGCGAGACGCCCTTCCCACAAACAAAAATAGAAAAAAAAAAAAATAAATAAATAATAGTACATGCTAGGTATGCAGTTAGTAGGCAGAAGTTAGTTAAGAGGTACGTAGTACCTGGTCAGTTAGTTAGTTAGAAGGTACGTAGTACCTAGTTAGTTAGTTAGTTAGTTAGAAGGTACGTAGTACCTAGTTAGTTAGTTAGTTAGAGGGTACGTAGTACCGATAGTTAGTTAGAGAGTTAGAGGGTACGTAGTACCGATAGTTAGTTAGAGAGTTAGAGGGTACGTAGTACCGATAGTTAGTTAGAGAGTTAGAAGGTACGTAGTACCGATAGTTAGTTAGAGAGTTAGAGGGTACGTAGTACCGATAGTTAGTTAGAGAGTTAGAGGGTACGTAGTACCGATAGTTAGTTAGAGAGTTAGAAGGTACATAGTACCGATAGTTAGTTAGAGAGTTAGAGGGTACGTAAGTACCGCTAGTTAGTTAGAGAGTTAGAGGGTACGTAGTACCGATAGTTAGTTAGAGAGTTAGAGGGTACGTAAGTACCGCTAGTTAGTTAGAGAGTTAGAGGGTACGTAAGTACCGTTAGTTAGAAGAGTTAGAGTTAGAGGGTACGTAGTACCGTTAGTTAGAAGAGAGAGAGTAAGAGGTAAAAGGGGATATAGATATAGATATTAGTTAGCAGTTAGTAGCGTTAGTAGCGAGAGGGGGGCATATGAGTACAGCTGGGTAAGTCGTGTGGCCACACGACGCATACTGCTGTACTGCATAGACCCACAGAGTAGGCCAGAATGTGGATTAGAGAATAGAATAATCCATAGACAGTAGTAAGTAGTAGGACAGTAGAATCAAATTAAATAGATAAATAAACAGAATAGGGCTGAAAGTTGTAAAATAATGGCAACACAAGGAAAGTTATTCTAGAACATAATAAAAGTAACGGACAGAAATTGTAAATTACGCTCATTTACTAGCTTCAAAATTAATTAGGAATAATTTAGGTTAAAAGGCGCAGTTAAGTAGGAAATAGGCCATCTAACCATTATCTAACCGTACAGAACATCTTAGATACATCACTCATCTGTATTGCGCCTTGGTAAGGCACCACCTTGCAGGTGAGCGAGTGAACGTTCGGAATGGCGAGTAAGTTGATCAGAAAGAGAAAGGCGGAGTCAGGAGGAAAGGAGATACTTGTGGATTTCACCGAGAGGCATCCGGAAGAGAAGACGAGAGGATACTACGAGAGGTTGGAAAGGGGTCACGCGGCGCGAGCGCTGCAGGATCACTTCAGGGAGATGCACGAACAGCGGCTGGTCGGGACCTACGGGACGCCGTCGCTGGACAACGCGATCTTCCAACACTTCCACTACGTGGTGAAAGGGGACGAGGTGAAGTTCGGGATTCCGAAGTACCCGAGGGAATCACCGAGGAAGGACTGGAAGAGATTCATAGAGTCCGTCAACAGAGGAGGATATATGATCCTAGATGATGAGGGAACCGTGGAAGACGAGGCGGGTTCGAGACGAGGAACTGCGGGGTCGGCCAGGACCATACTCCTACATTTGGCCGCGCCAAATGGGGACATCTTCTTATTCGACCTAGGGACGTATGGGAAGAAGGACGGGCCGAAACTAGACCGGTTACCGAAAGCGGTACAGGTCTTAGTGAGAGAGAAGTCGACGACGAAAGTGGGATCGGCGATTCGCGAGGACGCGGAGAGGATCATCGGTCCGGACGCCACCAACCTCCTGGATATGCAGAAAGTCTTTATGGCTATGACGGCACCGGATGGGTTGGGGGTAGTCGAAAACACAGGCCAATGCGGGGCGGTGGCAATGGGCCAATTATTGGGGCTCGTATGCCACAAACCGATGGATTGGGGGAAGTTTAGGGAAGAATACGGAGCAGAACTAGCGAACTCGCTAAAGTGGGGAGCGAGACCGGGAAAGCAGGAGGTATATCAGTTCCGCAGGGGAGCGATAAAGGTATATCAGAAGCGATATATCCTGCAGGAGGACTGGATGATGATAAGTTTGCTTAACTTATTCATGACCGTGGTTATCGAGAGGGAACCAGGGGCATTTCTGTTATCGGGATCACCCCTAAGCTACAGGAGAGCCTTTAAGACGGCCTTTGACGGTCTGGTAGACCACCCGGGGCTGAAGGGCGAGTCGGTGTACTACAACAGCCGACATCTGGTAGACAGGGAGACAGATACACCGTATCAGAGATGGGAGCAGCTAGAGACGGATAGACGAGAAGCAAAGCGACTGGAAGAAGTCGCTAGACAGGAGAGGATAGAAGCAGAGGAGAGGGAAGAGGAGGCCAGGACACAGAGTTACGGCTTCGAGGAACAGGCAGGCCTAGACGAACTTCATTGGACTTCATCAGGGAGTTCGGGGGAGTCTCTAGGGCGAGAATTGGGATGGACGGTGGGATCGCCGAAACAGTCGACGTCGGGGTTGCAAACGATGCCCATACCAGCGGGCGCCGAGGGCGACCAACCGCCAAGGAAGTTAAGGGAGCTAGAGGGATGGAGAGCTACGGGCGAGAGCCAAGGCGGGAAGGGACATAGTGGATCCATCGGGATACCGGGATTGGAGACACTACCAGAAGAGGAGGACGACGACGACGAGTTCGGAGAGATGCCGCCCATCGAGAGGATAGGCCACTCGGACACGGACTGGGTTGGCGGAAGGGTGGTGACGGCCAGTGGGGCGAGGGCCTTCTGGAACAGATCCGGCAAGCGGACCTGGGTGCACGAGGAGACGGCGATGGATTTCGCGGGGAGCACCATCAGGTTGGGCGAGCAACCGGGGACGGCACCACGGATAGTGTTCGGGGAGACGATGCCCGAGAGGGGCGGAGAGATCGACGTAGATAGAGAGACCAACGTAGAGAAGTTCGCCTACCAGCGACTCCACAGACCGCGGAGATCGCTTGGGACGAAAGACGAGGTGGGACGGGAGACATTGGTACTCGGCTGCGACTACTGTGGGAGACAGACCCATCGGGAAAGCAGCTGCCTATACCGGTTCCAAAAGGGAACCTTTTGTCTCTATTGCAGAGAACCAAGCCACAGGATGGGGGCGTGTCCACGGTTGCATAACCGATGTCCAAAGTGCCACTTTCGGGGACACTACGGACGCGAGTGCGACTGGATGAACGACGAGGAGAAGTTCACAAGATTCGAGGAGTGGGCCGACGTCGGGGCCATGACGCGACAGCGCATGAAGGCCCAGGAGTTCAAGTGGGGTTTCTTCCTTATCAATCAGGAGACTCACATGGAAATCATAAAGCAGAGGCTACCGTTTACCTACCAAGAGGTAGCAACGGCGGCGTCGTACGCTGGAGTGATGAACACGCAAAGGTATTTGGACAGGTGGACGCCAGAGAACCGAAGGGAGTTTAGGGATTTCTTGGCGGAGCACGTACCAAAGGCAATGAAAATGATCCTATGGGACGCCACCAGAGGGAGACAACCGGGCCACTCTGAGGGGCCACCGGCGAAGCGGTATCGGGCACTAATAACACCAGCGCCCAAGGAGCCAACGACCGGGATCAGCAGGGAGGTGGCGGCGAAGGTCCGAAAGCAGAAAGCGGATGATGCCAGAGGAACGGTGATAACCAAGAAACAGCCCAGGGAAGAGGACGCCAGGGGGAACTATCCCCAGAGGAACAGATAGGTTCCCAGAGTCGAGGGATAGAGACTGAGACTGGGACGTGGTGCGCCTGGAAGGCGCCGCGTGGGACGTACGAACTATTAAGTACAAATTTAATTAATGCAAATAATCATATAAGTGCAATTTGTATGTACGTACGTAGTAATTAGTAATCTACGAATATACGATGGGAGTAAGTACTATAGTCATACAACCTTTCTCAATTAGCTACTGGGACTGGGGGATAACTGACTATGGCACTATGGACGAGACACCAGACAATTTCACACTTCTTGAGTGCGACGGCACAAGAGGGGGGGGGGGGAGATTCGTCTGAAGGGATGAGGCAGTCGAAGTAGGGTTGAGGGACAGAGTAATAGTGCGAAGTACAGAGAGAGTGCGGACGCAATTCTAGTGTGGGGGGGGAGAATAAGAGACTGAGTAAGGGACGAGGAGGTCCGAATGTATGAGAGAGTTAGGATGAGAGTGAAGAAGAGATAGGGCGGAAGTGTTGGGGAAACAAAAGTTGCGTGAGAGGTGAGCGCGATCGGCCCGACATGAGACGCCAGGCACACAGGGTAGCGTTATCATACCCATAGGGGGCGGCCTGGAAAGCCGGCTCCGAGAGAAAAGAATTCCACCCCACACCCGATACTAGATCGGGATCCAGCGGGATTGTAGCGCACTTTTTTGGTTGATGCTATCTTCTTACCGGGAAGATAGCATGGGGGGGAGTGTTAGCTTATTCAATCCCACTAACACCCCATAAAGTTATAAGCCGATAAGCAATATTGGGAGCCACGAGATTGGGTAATTAACCAACTCGTGCCATCCCAATGAGAATGGGAAGGAGAAGCACACAATGAGGGTCAGGGGCCAAACCCCTAACCCAGAGAGAATAGGTGGAGTGAACGGGAACACTCCAAAGGGCGCCAACAAGGGTATCAACCAATCAGAGGGGGGAAAGGCATCGATTAGGTAGAGCAACAAGGCCAACCGTGCAATATAGCCACTTGGCAGTAATAATACCAATTCAGTTATCTCAGTGCAATACCGGTGCTAGATTAGGTTACATAGTTTTAGATAGGGAAGGACCGGGACTTTAGTTACCGTATCCCGCCTTCCGTATACGACAATATATCTATATCTATATCTATACCTGCATATCATATTATATACGACGAACAGCACGAACTTATTCACTCTTTATACACGGCGGGGACGCGTGAACTAAAACCGGATAAACCGGGATCCCTCTTGGATCCCGTCACAGTTTGTTTGTGTAACAGAAGCCACTCGGATCATCACAATGTAAAGTGCTACTTTACACACAAGTATGTAAATAGTTATTAATTAAAATTAGCTAATTAAAAATTATATAAGATACATTTTTTAGAGTCGATCGTGCTGAATCCAAAAAAGTCAAGAAATTTGGACCAAAATTGAGGAATTAGTAGTGATTTTAGTTAAATTATCAATTCCACTGTGTCAAATGCAGCATTGGTTGATTGCCTTAGCAGCCGGTGTTGTAATATTCGTATGAAATAGAGTCTGCATTTATAATATAGGGTGGTTCTAGGGTGGGTTCATGGTCATCCTTCGCTCGGTGTCCTGGTTGTGCATCATGGGCATTTTTTCATAAATATTCGGTAATCTTTCGGTAAAACGTTGTAAACGTGCTTGATAATGAAATTATTTGCTTCATATTATATTTTTGTTAGTTGTAGCAAAGTTTAATTTTTTATTATGTGGGACGATCCACAAAGTCAGCTAGCCTCACGCCTTACAGTTTAGACAATTGTTTAGTTTAGGTCTACTTACTAGGCCTACAGCTGACCGACATTGTTCATTTGTAATAGTCTTGGCTAGGATTCTTCCCCCGGGGTCCTTCCAGCCAGCTTGCTGGCTGGAAGAAGCTTGTTGACAACTCAACTATCTACTGTCTATACCTGAGAGCTGATAAGGAAGTGTAGACTCAGCCAGCAGCGCTGCTCCTACAAGGCAAAGGCAGGCAGGAGGGGTGTAGTCAAAGTCAAGAAATTCAGCCTGGATGGAATTCTATCTCAGACAGCCCTGCACTCCACCGTTCCTACTCCACAGCTAGCTGCTGCAGCTCAAGGCAGGAGTTGTTATTTTACCATTGCTTTTAATTTCGCGACATAATAATGTTAAAAAACTAAATATATCGTATACCACACATAGAATCGATCTGATATTTTGTAATGCGATTATGAACCACCAAAGCAATGTACTTGCTAAATTTCCTCAAAATCGCCAGGCAGGAAGTGCCTGAACCTAGATAATTATCAGTCAGTCAGTATTATATATCCTGAGATTTTTACAGTAAGTATTTTGCAGATTTTTACCGTAAGTATCCTGCAGATTTTTACAATAAGTATCCCGCTGTCGAGCGGGCTCCTAATAAGTTTATGAATCAAGAGGATCGAGATTCTCATTTGTATAAACTGCTGTAATAAAACAGCCCAGGTGTGTCGGCGTTGATGTGTAAGCTGCATTGAATGGACAGATTTGAACAAGTTGATTACTTTTACTACAAAGTTGAGTTCTGCGGAATCCATAAAATTCGTTATGGTAGTATAAATCTAACATTAATGATGATTAGTCAGGCATGCTTTCTACTACTGTAAAAGGAGAGATTGCTTCCTGCCAACGTATAATAATACTAGCTATTTGAACCCAGTAAGCAACCGAGGGTGAACCTAATCGGTTTAGGGCCCTGACCGTCCAGTGTTATAGTGTCTTATTTGGGGCGAATATGACAAACTACTTCGCTATATGTTTAGTTTGGTTTAGTTAGTGACGCATATAAACTAATGGTAATTTAGACCATGCTTTTTCTAACTCACTGCTTTCGCAGCATTACTTAATCAAACTTTTCCAGTATCATATAATTTGTGATTTTTAACTCTGTCACGATGGGTGTGGGACGTGGGTGGATTCATGAATGAATGTTGATTTTGAGTCATTGGTGGGGGGGGGGGGGAGGGAGGTTGCATTGGACCTACATATATGTCTGACTTAGACCTATTTCTAGCAAGTATGCCTTAGACCTACACATTTCCATAAGTCGGAATAAGTTCTACGGACCTATGCTTGACCTGGATGAATATCATACTTTCCTCTCAAACAATTATTAGTACTTCAATATGTATGCCATGGACCGACAGCTTTTCTGTCTTGGACCGACACATTTCCAGTAGACGGAATAATAAGATGTACAGCTGTGCCTGTCATAACAAGTCATGTGTAGTGTCATCTTATGTGTCATGTTACGTAACATGCCATATATCATATAATGTTATCTGTCATGTCGTGTTATGACATTCGTCATGTCCAATTGTCCATGTGTCCATGTCAGGTAATGTATCATGTGCTATGTGCCGCATCATGTGTCATACCATGTATCATGTCGAGTCATGTGTAAATTCATTGGCTCTCTTACGGTTTTTAGTTGGTATTCATCAATATTAAACTATTAAAAATCCATGACAATCTATATTCTAGAACATTTATTTTAAACCGCTTATGTATTTTCATTATTACTGTCAAATTTGAATACCCATCTGTATCGGGTATTAATCACAGAGAACTTGTAAAAAAAAACATCACAAATGTCTCATGCATTTCATTTCTCAAGAAGAAATGTTGTCCATCATGTAATTGCAAAATTGAATAAATTAAAAACAGCACCGAATTCGATGGAATTGTCTTCCAGTGCGATCGGCCATGTAGGAGAGTTGTCAATTCGCAAGGGTACTTTTTTCGAAGGATCTAAATTAACAATTATGGATATCATTTACTACTAGTGTACGAAAACAGTACAGACAGGATGAACCTTATAAGTTGTAATTGCCACCGAGGTGCAGGGGTCAATTGGCGTAAATTTGCCATGATATATGCACAGAATATTTTATGGCCAATCCAGCAATTATTGGTGGATCTGGGAATGTGGTTGAAATAGATGAAAGTCCCTTTTGCAAGAGAAAGCACTTTATGGGCAAGTTGGTGCAAACCCAATGTGTCTTCCTTGGATTGGGGGGGGGGGGGGGGGGGGGGGGCAGAGATTGCTTTCTAGTGGCAGTTCCCAATCGCACAAAAGACTTTGTTGAAAGTAAAGGCCTAAAACTACTATTGTGTCTGACTGTTGGAAAGCCGATGATTGTCTAGATGATGAAATCGGAAAGTCGGAAGTTGAAAGTCGGAATCCTGTTCCACTGCACAAATAACGCTGGAACAATAAATGTTCTAGAATATAGATTGTCAAGGATTTTTAATAATTATTTATTGATGAATATCAAAAATGGCCAAAATAAAAACATAAAATGGCACAGGATACCGAAAGAGATTCCGAAACATGCCATGTATCATGTTTCATGATATGTGTCATGTCATGGCATGTCATGGCATGTCATCATGTCATTTAATGTTATGTGTTATGTTTGGCATTTGTTGTATATCATGTCATATGGCATGCATGTCAGGTCATTTCATGTGTCAGTTCATGTCATGATGTTCCTAATGTTAACTCTTGCTTCTTTAGCATGACATGACACATGGCATAGTAGATGCCCTATATCAGTACTTGACCATGACATGACACATTACATGATATGACACATGACATAACGGGTCTTTAATAAATTCTTACAAATTATTGTTTGGCATGAATTTTTTATTTTAAGTTTTATTGTTGATCCCTGTGTTAGACGATACATTACAATGTAATAATTGCACTAGTTACTTACAGAATACTCTTTAACTTGTATATGAATATGTATGTATGGATATGTATATGTATATTTAAATTCAAATACTTGAGTAGTCAGTCACCTAATGGTTTATATCAGTATACCGGTAACCTTTTATTACTAGTCTAGCTGTGGAAAGCATTGCTGTATTTCAGTGTTTTGTACTTCTCAACAGTAACCGGTAGCAGTAGTTCAACACCCTGCATATAAACTAAATAAAGCCGATCAACTGGCAACTGCTTGGTTCAACCTGTGACACATAAGAATACCAGTATGTAGTATGCAGTAAATAGCAAAAAAATATAAAAGTATTCTGCAGTAAATAACAAGCAATAAATTCAATTAGCCCTGCATAAATATAATTAATAGTAGGTATACTGCTGTAAATAACAGCCAATAAATTCAAATAGCCCTGCATAAATAATTAATAGTAGGTATAGTGCTGTAACAGGCAATTCAATTAGCCCTGCATAAATTAATGGAAGGTATATACTGCAGTAAATAACAGCCAATAAATTCAATTATCCCTGCATAAATAAATAAATAATTAATAGTAGGTATACTGCTGTAAATAACATGCAATAAATCTTTGTGCAAAAGATATTTACTAGCACGAGACGGGCCTAGCGGCCCTTGAAGCAAGTCGTAGGAGACAGTATGTTGTAATCATCTAATGAATTATAACAGCTGTTGTGATTATAGAAGATAGAGAACAGTTAGCGAAATGATTATTTTGTTCTATAGGATAGAGTATTCGGAGAGGAGTCGAGATGTCAATTGATAATTGATAATAATAACAGCAGTTGTCATGAATTCAATACAATCGCGCCAAAGAAGTAATAAGACAAATTCGTTCTTGTTTTTGTAAATAAAACAAGTTGAGATGTTTCAGTGCAAACCGCGATTAACAATATACACTGCTGTTCAATGTAAACCACGATATTTTTAATTAAATCAACAATTATATTATTATTATAACAGAGTACATTTCAGTACACTTAGTACCAGATAGTCAACAGAAGTATTCTGTCTAACTAAAATTTAATCAGCTGGCCTGCCACATAACACAGCACAGTGAGTAACCTTGTAGATATTCCATAGGATTCACTGGGAAGAGCTATCAGCTGGGTAACAGTTGATGTTTGCTTATTGTCTGGGATAGCATGACTGAGTAAACACAACCTTACTAAACTTGGCAAGTAATATACTTCTTTGCAGTTTGGGCCTATTCAATATAGCATTCACTTACTAGGCCCTCTCTATCATTTCTTTTTCATGAGCACACCAGCTGGTGTTTCTATCATAGTAGTAGTAGTCAGTAGCTTTTTTTTCTTACAGTAATCAAGTCTTACGACTTGCTAATTATGTTTAATTGCACTCTCGACTCTCCTATAGAGTCTGATTCCTGAGAGCGGTTAGTCAGGCCCATCTAATTACTCCTTTGCCTTTGCCAGTAAATCCCTCGAGTACTAAACCTGATCGTAAAACCTATATCTGAGCAGGTCAATCCATTAAGGCATCTCTTCATGGTTTACAGAACACTGTTTACAAGTTTACCTGTTGCCAATCTTAAATCATACAAAATCAAAGGAAAATGCAACAGATAATAATAATATAGGACAACTGACTCAGATCAGGTAAACTAACTTTCTATTTCAATCATAAAATTCCTCAAATTATTACAATACACACATAAATCGGTCACATAAATAGAGGGTACATCACCGGCCGGCCTTGCAATGCGACACCTATACAGTTTGCAACAACCATGCAAATCCTCAATTTATCAGCATTATCAAGGCCAGTACAACGTACAACCGGGTGCATAGGTGGTGACACCAAAGATAGAGGCTACTCCACAGCACATGGTCTGGAAGTTGGTAGAGGACAGAGATTTAATAAAGTCCTATCCCAATATTTGCTCCCCAGTAATTAACTTGTCCTCATTTTTCAACTCCATGTGATAAAAAGCGGAGTGGACCCTGGCAGGGCTCGAACCATCAACCAATAATAGATTGCAGGATGGCACTGAACCTGAGCTACCCTGCCTTTGCAGCATTTGTAAATAAATAGACCAACATAGGATGCTGTATACTGCTCAGTTATTGGATTGCATAAATTATCTATAATCCAAAAATTATACACAAAATATGATGACTTATTGCCAGTGTGGTCACTCCAGAAATATACTTCCCCAGAGGAAACTGGTAATCACTAAGCTACCATTTCAGGAATCCATGAAGAGATTCGCCATGGCAAACGCGAAGTGCTACTCCCATAAAAAAGAAGATCCCTTAGCTAAGATTTTTATAAGAAATCACCATTGCCTTCTGGTACACCACAATCTAGATAATATATCTTCTATAGATCATATATAAATAATATCAAGGTTATCTTAAACATAAACTTATCAGTAATTATTGGTACGCTAGAAGCTTGTGTGGTTGGACAACACTTAGTAACAATCAAGTGAACAAGGTGACAGAGTGATCTCTGAACAGGTAAATATTTATAATAATGTACAATGACAGTTAATATATTAATGGAGAGTTCCTGATGGCCACCATGGTGATGTAATTGCACAATAATGTTGATAATAATGTTGAATGAATAATCAATCATATGGATAATTGGATAGCAGGCGTTCAGTTTGAAGGTGGATACCTGAAGTCTTGCATCAATGTCTTAGATATAATAATTTTTATTTGAATGGGCACAATAATGACTTGTGAGCTGTATATACTCCAGTAGTAAATTTTAATGTAACAATATAGTAAAGGTAAAGTAGTCTGCAAACTGTGGCTTAGTTTAGTATAAATTATATAGCAAAGTATAATATTATAATTTATTATAATATTACATATTATATGACAAACAATCAAATGACTCAAATTACAAAAGATAGACTCCAGATAGATACCAGATACCTCTGGACTTCAGGTATCCACCTTCAAACTGAACGCCTGCTATCCAATTATCCATATGATTGATTATTCATTCAACATTATTATCAACATTATTGTGCAATTACATCACCATGGTGTCCATCAGGAACTCTCCATTAATATATTAACTGTCATTGTACATTATTATAAATATTTACCTGTTCAGAGATCACTCTGTCACCTTGTTCACTTGATTGTTACTAAGTGTTGTCCAACCACACAAGCTTCTAGATAATCCAATAATTACTGATAAGTTTATGTTTAAGATAACCTTGGTTGTTGTTGGATCTATTGGTTGTAGGTTCAGCCCCGCCAGGGTCCACTCAACCTTTCATCCACTGGGGTCGATAAAATGAGTACCAGTTAAATAACTGGGAGCAAATCTTGGGGTAGGAGTAGCGCCCACCCCTACCCTCGGGTAGCAGCTATCGAAAGAGGAGCCTTCGGGTCGCCTCCGGCTTCGGCCGACTGTTTGCTTTAGATACCAGATAGACAAAAGATTTATCCCTGTCGCAGTGTTAATTTTTCAGGGTTCATATCCACAGTTATAATAACGAATACAGGTATATGTTTTCTGATACATAACGTCTAAAACGTCCTTACGCCCTCGTACTGGCTAGTTTGGATATCCTTCGGCATTATGGTAACTCGATTGGCGTGGATAGCGCACAGATTCGTGTCCTCAAACAATCCAACGAGATAAGCCTCAGATGCTTCACTACACCTCTAAAATATCGTAGAGGCCTTCATTCAGTTAATGATTCGCTGGTTCCCAATATCGAAGCGGTGTTTCTGATCAGGATAGCTATCAGGATACGCTGTAATAAGAAGCGATGAAAACAGGGCTCAATACTAGAATAATTCGTTATATATATATTTATTAATTATGTTCTAGAAAAATTCTAATTTGTTCTAGAACATGTTTTAAAAATTGCAAATTTTTAGAAAAGGAAGACACGGAATGGCCTAACCCAACCTCTACAATATAAAAATAAAGCGTGGGATTCCCTGGAAGATAGGTCTGTGTGTCCAGTGTCCTTGCATGAACTCTATATTACTAAGTGATTTCCTAATGGAAAGGTAGTGTCCGAGGAACCTTATTGGCTCCATACTAAACTAGGCAATCCAAAGTCGGGCTAGTTCCTTTGGTTCTGCGACCAGCCAAGAGCCAAAAGGAAAGAACCACTCTCCAATAATATTTGAATCCATTGTCAAGACCGCCGATTTAACGAGTGATGGATGTAAAATAACGCTTAAAAGCTGCCAAAAGACAACAGCACAATCACTCATAGACAATGACGTTCCTGTGAACTATGCACAGATGAAACTTGGCCATGAAAGCAGGCCAGATGCTTCAAGTAATATTCAGAAATATATACATTGCCGTTTATTTTAGATAGTTATTTTAAAAATGTTGATCATTATTCTTCCCCCATTAACCAAGCCCCTTTTTTATGACCTGCCCCACCAACAAGTCCCTCTTAGATTTGTAAATTAACCATGTCGGTGCGGAGTCGTTACATGGGAAAATAACTGCAGGTTGGGTAATAACTGTACTAGTTTAGAGTTATTTACTTGGTTATTTTAACCTTGGAGCAGGATACCCTCGGGCCTGCAGCCCTTGGGTTTAATCCTGCTCCACTGGAAAAATAACTGGGAAAATAGCTCAAAACTAGGGTAATAAATACAGATATTTTTTTTCATTAGATGATAGTTTATTATTTACAAAAAATGTTTGTGTTTATTATTCATGAGTTTTCCTCCTATTACTCCCCAGGTTTTTGAGATATTGTTTTGGTATTTTTCAAACAAATATGAGTAGTGAGGTTTCCTGGCATTACGAATAATCTGGGTTAGGTTATTTTTGTAGCTAATATATAATTGCCTATTTTGTGTCGGAGGGTGTTTCAAGAAGATACCATATAGTTGATGCTTTTGTTTTATCAATGTGAAAATTAACTCTGTAATCCATGGTTTGCTTTCATTAATTATAGTGCATTATTTTAGTGGAAAACAGGTGTTGAATAAATTCTGATACTTTTGCATAACATTATTGTAGGCATTGTTGATATCATGTTCTAGTGTAATATCCTATAGGTTGTTTTCATGAAACAATTTCAAAAGTTTTATATATTTTTCCTTATTTTGGAGGGATGTATTGCGTTTGTAGTATATTTTATGTTTCCCAGGAGGACATTGGTATATTGCATTCGACCATAATTGGTAGGGGATCCGAAATGTCAGCCAACAGTATACCTGTTTGTACAACTGAGCCAATCATTTGTTATAATGTTATCAATAGCTGTTGCGGAGTGGTCTGTGAATCTGGTGGGTTTGTTTATTAATGGCACAAAGCAGTGGTTTGTTATCTTTACCAAGCAATCAATCCATTGGTATAGATGAGTTGTTCTTCATTGGACATCTTTGACATTAATAAATTCGCCACGGATTTCTAACCGACACTTTTCCATTAACTCAATCTCGAAATTCACGTTATGCGTGATTGATGCTACTGATCCTACCTTTCTTCCTCTGTGTCAAATCCGAGAAATGTACTGCCGGTAGTTCAAAGGATTATCGTATTTATCACTATTCGAATGTCGTTTGTTCTTTACTTATCACCTCTGCGATCTTCATCAAGATTGTTGAAACCGTCTTCGAAATCGGTGAATCAAGATATTTGTTCACTTATGGGTTTGTTAAGTTTATCAGAGTCATTAATGTAGCTGTGGTTGTTTCTCCGTTTATGATGGGAATGGTTTGACTTGGTCATTGGGATGAATGTGATGCGATGTAATAGATTATTATTATTATAATAGATTATTGAATTGGAATATTACATTGTTAAGTTGATCTGTTGGTAGGTGAAATTCTGTCGCTCGCCATTAGGTCATTTGTTGTCTGTGTGAAATCACAGATTCATATGTTGCAGTATTGTACAGCTGTACCAATACCCTATCTAACCATGGTTTGTAGACTTCACATTCGATAATGGTTTTGGATATATCGGCAACCTTATCACTACTGTACTACTGACCACATGGCAGTTGTCTATGTCATATAAGTGCAGACTAAATCCCAAATTTTTGTTAAGGTGGATTACAACATACAGTAGATAGTGGATTCTTCCATTTAATTTAATTGTTAATTTCGTACACGTTAGATACAAAAAACAGTAGTAAATAACAGTACAGCGTACATACAAAGTTACATAATTAAGCACAAATAAAGTAGGGTGGGTAAGTAGATGAACTGTTACAATAATGATAATGTTAACCGCCACATTTACTGAGATACAATACGACTCAATCAGTTTACTAATTCGTAAATCATGCTACTATTCCATACATATATAATGCAAAATATTTTCCAATTCATCCTGCTCAAAACCTGGTACTTCCAAGGTATATCTACAATCAACTAATTCCCTGCACATATTTATGTAAGACGAATTATCTCCGAACCATTTAAAATTATAACATTCCTTTATATTTGGAAATCTGGCTACCGGGGAATTAACAATAGATGTTGATATATAATTTAGATTTGCACCGCTCACTGACCTACAATCAAAAATATTAAGATTACCTAAAAATTGTATAGATTGTTTTGGGCTATTTAGAATAGATTTAGTAATAAACTGTACAAACCTACCAAAAATCATTGACTTTGGGTATGGGAAATCTACTAAACCCTCCACAAAGAATCTATGAGTATTGTAAGGCAACCCCCAAACTGATCTAACATTAATATTCCATGACATGTCATTGTCATCTGTCATCCGGACCATTGTCATTGTCATCTGTCATCCGGACAACTGGTGTCATGTAGAACAATGATGTTCTGGCATGACATTTAACACATGCTGAAGATCAAAATAAACCTCTGGTCATCTTGAATACTATTGGATTCGACAATCTTGGTCCGTCCATAACTGCATACTAGGTTGAGTTCCACCTTAGCATAATGGTTAAATCAGCAGCCTTGAATGATATTCATCATGGTATTCATCCCAGGGGCCAGGTGAGTTTTAACTTAGTATGGATGCTTTAAAATGACTAGAGATGGGAATTTCTGCCTTGCATCCTTAAGTGGTAACTAAATTAGCAACAGTTTCCTCTGGTAACAATAGTTATAGGGGTATCGCACAGGAAATAAGTCATCAATTTATGTATTTTTGTACAAAAATACCTTTATGTATAATTCCTGCCCTAATAGCCAAATAAAAATTACTTTTGAGTGACCATAGAGTTTGATTATCCTGTGTATGAATGATATGATGATGATATTGCTAATGGCAATAGCATCAAAAAGCTTGAATACCCTTCTGTATAGATTGCCAGCGAGCCACTGGTGTCCCACTACAGTTAAGAGGACTCCAGAATTATTTTGATTTAAAGTAGTGCACTGCATAATACAGATTATACCTGGATGAAGCCAATAATTTATTTTATAGGAGGTATTATCCATGCGATAGCGCCTAGTTATTTAAATATCCATCCTATCAGCGGATAATTATCTTTGAATATAAGCTAATAAAAGCTGTCAATGCATGGAACTGACAATGCAGTAAAGGATGCTTACACAGTAGAAGTTCAAAACCGCTTTGACGCATTTCAGTCAATGGATGAAGACCATTCCACCGATTCAATATACCAGAATATAATAACAGCCCACAAGGAATCAGCTAAGAGGCATATCATTATTTCATTATATTTATTTCTCCAATCAAACAAATATGAAATTGCAATACACCTTCATAATTAAATCAATAGTTATAAATGATGACTGAAGCTGGCTGACTGCTAATAGCCTGGAGCCAGTGGACGCAATCAGCCAGGTGTTAAGCTAAGTATCAGACATGAAATATTTTTTACTACCTTGGGTATTTATATTATCCCCAAGAAACCCAAACGAAAACAGTATGTGTCATGGCAAAACTCTGAGGTTACTTGTAAGAGAGAAGATCTTAAGATAGCCTATAAAGTTAAAACCGAACAACCAACAACAGAAAACATTAACAAGGTTGAGAAAGCTAAGGACGATCTTAAATTGGCATACAACATCAGCCAGGAAAAGTACATACAGGATAAAATTGAAGCAATTACAACTGCTCACATACAGCAACAATCAAGACTTACCTGGCAAACTGTAAATGAGGTATCTGGTCAGAAAAGTTGTGCAAAGGGGTGCCTCAAAGCCGATAGCCCTGAAGAACGTGTTGGGAAGTGGAAAAATAACTTCAGCAACTTGCTTGGGCAGCCACCAAACATCGAGGTCAGCCCTACAAGGAAAATATATGACAAGACACTACCTATAGAAACAGGGGACTTCACACCTGCCGAACTCCAGAGAAGCATTAAAAGCATGTCCAATAATAAAGCGAGTGGATTAGATGAAATCCCAGCGGAGGTATGGAAAACAGGAGTGCTAAACAGACCATTATTGAATGTTTGCAACCGGATGTTAAAAAGGGAAAAAAAGACCACCAATTTGGACTAAAGGTCAAATAAAGCCTACCCCCAAAAAAGGAGACCTCGGTATACCAACAAACTATCGTGGGATCTGTCTGCTTGTGGTAGCTGCCAAAATATACAATAAAATGATTCTATATAGGATTAGGCCTCACATAGAGAAACTACTGCGTAAGAGCCAAAACGGATTTCGACCAAGTAGATCAACAATAGCTCAGATACTTGCACTACGGAGACTGATTGAAGGAATTAAGTCGAAGAATCTCCCCGCAGTCATGACTTTTGTGGACTTCAAGAAGGCATTCGACTCCATCCATAGAGGCAAAATGCTTGAAATCCTAAGAGCTTATGGAATACCAGAAGTAATTGTTGCTGGCACTGGATTGTTATATTGTGACACAGAAGCACAGGTACTCTCACTGGATGGTGAAACTGAGTATTTCTTAATCCTCGCTGGGGTACTGCAAGGTGACACATTAGCACCATTACTATTTGTAATTGTGCTGGATTACGCAATGAGGACAGCCACAAAGGGTGACCTGGGATTCACACTTCAAGAATGCAGAAGTAGTAGATATCCGGCAACTGCAGTCACAGACACCGACTTTGCAGATGACATCGCCCTGCTCTCTAATACCCACATATGCACAGCTTCTACTAAATAAAGTGGAGAGGGCTGCTAAGGAGGTTCGATTGCATATAAATGCTACCAAGACCGAATTCATGACCTTTAATGTTGATGGAAACTTGACAACCATTGACAATAATCAACTAAGGAAGGTTGACGACTTCCAGTACCTTGGATCATGGATAGAGAGTAGCAAAAAAGACATAGAAGTTAGGAAAGCAAAGGCTTGGGTAGCTCTATAAAAAATGGATACCATCTGGAAATCAGATCTCTCCAGGCACCTGAAGACTAAGTTCTTTCGAGCCACAGTGGAAAGTGTATTTTTATACGGGGGTGAGACCTGGACACTGACTAAATCACTTGAACAACGAATTGATGGTTGCTACACAAGACTACTAAGGGCAGCCCTAAACACCAGCTGGAGACAACACATGATAAACGCGAGCTTTATGGTACAATACCACCTGTATCAACCACCCTCCGTGAACGCAGATTAAGATTCAGTGGGCACTGCTGGCGAAGTAAAGATGAGGTCATACCAGATCTTCTTTTCTGGCAACCAACTCATGGAAAGCGTAGTCGTGGACGACCAGCCATAACATATATAGATCAACTTGAAAGGGATACTGAACTTGGGAGAAACGAAATTGCGACAACTATGGAGAATCGGGAAGCCTGGAAGGATCTCATTTCCACTGTCCGACTTCGCTCGACTTAGTAGTAGTAGTAAATATCCATCTTCTCAGTGGATAATTATCTTTGAATTTAAGCTAATAAAAGTTTGAACCAATTTAAGTGCTATCATATTTAATTGTTGTTGTTTAGACAACAATACCTAAACCTAATTTTTATTATAAATTTACTTTCCCCTTTTATATTATTTATTAAAATATATAATAATATACAATATGTACACGTAGTACTGTATTTCTATATAATGTTGGTGTAATATTTATTAAATAATATTGATTTTATCGATATTTTAATTGATAATAAAACACATATATTATAATAGTATTTGAAAACAGTTTTATGGATGTAAAAGTATAAATAGACAAAAGTAAATGGATATAATTATTACATATGTTACAGGAAACAGTATTTTTGATATGTTATCAATTTTTATTGGAAAACTCAACACAGAACATGGGATAATATTTTTATTTGAGTTCGAGTTTCCCACAACTTTATTCACGGACTGTTTTCCATAATGACATATCATTGCAAATTCAACTAAACTTCCAAAAACATATATATAACCAATAGCAAATAATATATCCAATGATTTAATATAAGATACTTTGGGTAAACGAGAATATGTGTTCAGAACGAGAGTAGTCAAAGTTAGAAGAGTTGTCACTGATAGAGCAGCTCTGGCTGGCACGGAACGGTAATCAACCCAAAACTGAATCCAAGATAAAATAACCACAAGGTTGAAAGGGAAGTATATAGATAGTATATAGGCTGTTGTTAAACGGTAAAATGGAAACATAATTTCTAGTTTAGAAAAGTAACCATATGGATATAATGCCTTTTCCTCCTTCCAACTCACATCTGACTGAAGGATGTTGTTATGATCAGTCATTGACAATCCATATTCCCCAAATACCTGCACAGAATTGGTGATATTAAACTTATAAACTACAACTTCAATTGGATATGCATAACTCTCCATTCGCAATGGACACATCTGTGTGTCCATTGGATAGAACATGAAGTCGACCATGCATTTTATATGTGCTCTTATTCTTTGGGAATGAGATACAGTGCCATCAGTACTTACTGATAAATAAATATTAGGCATTGGTTCTTTGAAAACGTTCATCTCAATCGTGTTAGGAAAGTATAAATCAGGTTTCCAAATTAAATCTGAAAATCCACCACTGAATATTATAGAATTGTTGTTGTTGTTAGTATGATTGTAAGAAAGTCGATTATCTATCCAGGACATTCTAAAGTAGAAGTCTACCTTGTATGATTGTGTAATTTCATCAATGCTAGTAATACCATATATGCCAATACTAATATTAACAACAAATGGAATCCCACCACTTGGCTTTTCCAATTTGTTGTAATTTGATCCCAATACGATTTCAGTAAGATAGGCGGCCTCTTTCAACTCTGTATTGCATTGTGGCATGATTGTCAACATCATAAATATAACAAATGCAAAATATAATAATTTCGATAACATTTTTACTTATTTCCAAATCAACCACTGTAAAAAAAAAGTCATTTTACTTCACTATGGTGCATCAATTAATCACATCATAGCTCTAATATTTTATATTAATTAAAAATGCTCACTATAATTAATAGTTCTAATCATGTATAAGAATGTTACAAAAGGCGACTCAGTAAAAATAATGACATTTTATCTTAATGGAATGAGATTTGCACTAGAATTTGCCAAAATCTTTAAAAATAATGGCTAGTTCGATTTGAGGCATACCATACAGTTACATACAGTCAAAAATGGCCGACCTGGACATGCAACCACAAACGATCACATACACTAAAATACAATGGCATACAATCTAATTTTAATTATTTATTGCGATTTCGATCATATATTGATTATTGTTATATCTTATCGCTGAACTATTGGCTGTCTTTATCCCTATTCCTATGTCGTATACTCTTGCTATACTGCCGTACCCGCCCCGCAGTAACGGTGCTGTTCAATTAGAAGACAGTCAGGGGTTCTTGCTGCCAAAAAAACGTTTGTGTGTTTGTCTGTATGTTTGTGCACATTAATATTGGCTTGGAAGGAAACGTGCTCTACGTGGTGGTCAACTATAGGCCTACA
This sequence comes from Nemertoderma westbladi, assembly GCA_032718475.1. Taxonomy (NCBI): domain Eukaryota; kingdom Metazoa; phylum Xenacoelomorpha; order Nemertodermatida; family Nemertodermatidae; genus Nemertoderma; species Nemertoderma westbladi. The sequence continues at coordinate 6,730 of JAUCBJ010000434.1, read as the reverse complement.
AAGAAATGTAACGTATAAAAATAGCACGGGTCGAATCGCCGTGTCCCATTCTCACAAAGTTTTTATTTTCTGATTTTCTGATGATTATTTATTGATTAAAAATTAAATAGTGTATAAATATGTCATATTCACCCAAGCAGGATCGAATTTGCCTATGTTAGTGAATGGGGAAGGATTTTTATCTGTATCATAGCAACGTTAAGGTAATTATTGAACTCTACTGGAGCTAGCTGGACACAGAGAGGTAGCAAGCAAGCTGGAGTGTTGATTGGGCTTCTACTGTACTTTGTTCCAAAACCTACTTTTGCGAACTTTGTTCCAAAGGGTTGCGAACTTTGTTCCAATAGTTGCGAACTTTGTTCCAATAGTTACAAACTTTGATCCAATAGTTGCGAACTTTGCTTCAATAGTTGCGAACTTTGTTCCAATAGTTGCGAACTTTGTTCCAATAGTTGCAAACTTTGTTCCAATAGTTGCGAACTTTGTTCCTATAGTTGCGATCTTTGTTCAAATAGTTGCGAACTTTATTCCAATATGATGCGAAATTTGTTCCAATAAGATGCGAAATTTGTTCCAATAGGATACGAATTTTTTTCCAATGAACCACACCCACTAGGTTTTTAATAACTAATATAAGAATACCGGCATAACAATGAAATGTTACGATTACGAATAGATATACCAACTATTTACTTCAGTGATGTAGTCCATAACTTATCAGATTATTAAGCCTTATAGTGTGAGGCGAGACGTCTGGTGTAGAGACTACAGTATGTGATGCTCTTTATAGAGAATGGACAAGTTTCGCCTGATCACGTAAGCTTGCATTATCACACGGGTGAATTGTGATATTCTGAAAGTAAGTAATTTGAAAGAAACCTATTTGTTAATTGCTAGACCGTGACGGCATCTGTATTGATAAGAGACAGTGGTAGATAACTGCAGTGTAATATTGCCCCAGGTGATTCCCGTCAGTCTGTTTAACTGGCCAATTAGCACAGACGTGTCCTTATCCTTCTAAAAGTACCCAATGCTTCCAGACTGACAAAACTTTATTATATTTTGCGTAAAACTTTTTTATATTATATCATTAAGTAGTTGAAATATCAAGGGTAATTTTTAAAATATAAAGTTGATTGGAACAAAGTTCGCATCTATTGGAACAAAGTTCGCAACCCAATTGGTACAAAGTTCGCGTAACCTTGATTGGGGTGGGTTGTCTGTTGTGAACTGGCCAAGAGTAATTCTGCTTTCTCGATGGCTGTATGGAGGGAGAGGTTTAGTTGTCGGTTGTGATTGAATGCTTCATATCGAACTAGCCAAAAATTATTCATTCAATTCATTCATTGACATATAATTAATTATTATTAGCGAAGGAAAAATGTACTGCACAAATGATTATTTTAGGAGACGGGGGAAACTTGATGCAAATCTTATTTCGACGAATAATATTTCGTCCCAATGTTTAAGTTTAATTACCAATTTAGGGAAAGGAGCAGGTTACTGAGCAGGCTGTGATTTTCCTCTGGAGAGGGATGATTTCTGATAACATCAAAAGTCCCTTTTCCCTTTGCTTTCAGTGTATAAAAACATCCTGTATTTTTTTTGTATAATTATGGGAAAGCCAATCTGTAACATTCTTACCAGCACTAACTACACTTATGTTGGTACGGATGGAATACTTCATTCTGCAGTTAGATTATCTGATATTCGAGTTATTAGCACTGACAAGATGTTGCACTTGCAGTTTTCAGCGATGGCAACTCAATCTTCAAGTTGTCAGTGCTGTCAAATCGATGATTGAGTTGTTGGAACTGACAAGTCAACAATATCCACAACCGATAGTTCCCTGAGTTTCACTATTTTTTACGGACAATCTGGAATGTCAGGCTAGCTTCAGGCAGCACTATTTTGTCTCATTTAATTTTTATGGTGAATAAACTAATGGAAAAACCCAAAGTATTTGAGGGGAGGATGACATGGATCCTTATCAGGAAGGAAACAGATCGGACATGGTCACAGGTTAGTGGTAATGAGGACATAATTGGAGTCATATAGTTTTAGTCTTAGATTATATTTCTTAGGGACATGAACTCAAGATTCCTGCGACTGAGCACCCTCTACCACAGCTTGACATGTCCTAATGTACTACACAAAGAAACAACTTATAAAATAAAGAGGGTAAATAAACCCTCAACACTCAGCAAACTTGCGCATTAACCATGTGCATAAAGTATATGGTGTCCGAATTCAACAGAGTCCAGAGTTACAGAACCAGAGCTAGTGCTTCAAACCTTCCTTCACCTCCCTAATTATAAATCCATCGAAACCGATACTCTCTTTTTTAAAGGCATTACAAATGAAAGGAACGCACTGCCTAATAAAATAATCGACATCACTATCAGACAAAAAGATGCACATTGAAGAATATATTATTCTTTAAACAATACATAGTTTATTAATTAGTTCAATGGAACAATGTAAAATTAAATATGAGAGCATAAGGTAACATAAGATAACATAAGGTATGTGTGTATGTCTGGATATATGTGGCTAACGACGAATTGAAATTTACAAATAAAACTAGAATCGCTTCTACCCTTACATACACATACTTCACCTAGACATACGTTATGTGAATGGACCTTAAATTATAATTAATTAATTAATTAAATTATATTTACAGATTAAGAACTTCAACATATTCCTGAACCGTACAATAGGCCTCTTCTTTGAATAATTTTTATTGTCAGTTTTATCTGAATTAAACAAAGTAATGTTTAAAGGTATTTGGTTCAGCTCAAACTGATCAGTACGACCGAAGTTACTTCATGTTTTAATATGTTTTATGGCCAATTTTATATGAAGTCCCAAATCCAGTAAAGTTCAAGTATGATCCGTCATGTCATGGTTTGTTGAGTTTTCTAATAATTGATGTCACTTCAGTTCCTTTGCAATGGAATGCATATGCTTGCTGGGTCAGGACCTCCATTATTATTTTTGTGTTTTTATTAAGGAGAGCGCAAATCCAACTAATTCGATAAAATAAATACAATAGAACAATTGGACCTAATGGTGCGTGCATGTCAGATAGTGTGACATAATATTCTAACTTTTTGTTGGGCACAGCTTTAACACCAATAATAAATAATATTCTAATACCATTCCGTCTGGGGTTTCAGGTTCAACACCGATCGATGTAAACTTACACAACATTCCATCATGGTAGTGTGAAGTATACCATACTTTCTAATGTTCTATTTACTTTGCGGTTGAGCCCCATATGAGGAACTAATTCCAGGTTGTCACTAAAAACCAAGGTTACAGATAATATATAATAATAATACAGATAATAAACGAATTAGTATCTGACATGTAACAAAGATATAAATAAGAGCTATAAAACATTTAATAAGGAATTTTAAAAATACAATATATGTATAATAATATAAAATTCCAATAAAATTTTGATTGAAAAGGAATTTCTACGTGGAATTCTACAGATAGGCGAATCAGCGTGTGACAGTCAGTTAATCAGTGGGACTGTAATTCAAAGCAACATCAGTGAACTGGAGGGCGTAGGCAAGGGTGTGGATACTGGCATACATCCACCCCAACGAAAAAAATTTTGGAACTTACCAATACTGGGTATTGTTGTCATGTCAGTCTCATTAGGATACTTCTCATCATACCAAATTTCGTAGGATTTTTTATTGAAATTAAAAATTTTGTGTTGGAGAAAGGGGGTACTCCCAATCGCTTTATAATATTATATAATATAATATGATGTATATTTTCTAAATCAAGTTGTACAGATACTACAACAAGATAATATATACTTACTTAGCATCACCTCGGCTTAGAACTATAAACCAGTAGGCAAAGAAAATAATAATACATACAATACAGAACATAGCACTTAAAACACTTTCTTTGAATATTAATTATATCACAAAATGGGTAGTAATAATACCACGCACACTGACCATCGGTCATCGCCACATACAACCACGCATCACGACTACCCCGCCACTCCATACTCACCATGTCTACCTACAGAAAGCAGAAACCCACTGCTTTTAAAAATTGAATAAATAGTATTATTGTAGTTAATAACATAATCGAGGGCAGGTTTAGCACGAGTAGCTAATAATACTCAATAACATAAAGCTGTTTACAACTTTTCTTTGCTGTTAATTATCTAAATGTAATGCACATACCAAGTTGCATCTTTTGCATTCTCGTCTGCGTTGTGGTGGGTTGGTAATATCCCGTATACAGTAGTATTCTACGTGTACATTCAGTCATTGCATCAGCTGAGCTAATGTACTATATACTGTAGTAAAGAGGTAAGTTAATGGAAGTAACATATTTCTTACTTAATATCCAGCTAATGCCTAGTAATAACTTAACTAGCACCTGCAGCAAATATGATAAATACCAATGGGTAGGAATGGTAGAAGCCAGTGAGTGGGCATTAAATGAATTATATTAATACTTAATAGTGGAAAAGTGAATCCCATTGGTCATTACTATGCTCTAACCTATTGGTTATTTGTTACCTCTATTATAGTGTAATCTGTATTTGGGGTGGGGATTTGGGTTCAAAACAGGATATTGTTCAAAACAGATTATGTATATTCAATATTCATGCAATAAATGTGACTAGGAAACTATCTTTATTGTTGGATTTCATTGTTGCGGGTGTAATGACGGCCAAGTACAGTTGGATAGAGCACAGTGGTTGCAGATGATGGTATTGACAAATGGGAGGCCATGCCATTAGGACGTAAATTGCGGACATACAAGGTATCAGGTAATATTTCCAGGTCTACCTTTTACCTGAACCACTAGCGGAATGATTAGAGTGCTTGCTTGACTTCCAAACTGGAGGTCACCAGTTCTATCCAGCTTGGACATCATTGCCGACTTTCACAAAAGTTGTTCCAAACGACAATTATAATAGGAAACTATCTGGCTCTCGAAGACTTGTGAGTATGACCATTTTAAAGTGTTGGTGATGTATAAATAACCATTCACTTTAGAACTATAATAATATATATAGCTATTAAAAAATATGCAGCAGCAGCTTGGTCTAGTGGAGACATTCCTAGGCTTCCAATTAGGAAGCCCTGTTTCTATCCCTAGATGGGGTAGCACTTTATATATATATATATTATTGTAGTTATATATGTATGGAAGGTTCTCGAAAAAATTGTTCCCAACCTAACGAACACCAGCGCCGCTATTAAATATTACATAAGTGACAGACGTGGTCGTTTGTATGTTATACCCCCTTTACATGGAATTGGTCGTGTGAGATCTCTATATGACGACAGTGTTTGCGTGATGGGTCCTAAATTATTCAATTCTATACCCCGTCGAGTACGTAATCAAACGGGATGTTCCATTGCAGCATTTAAGCGTCTACTGGATGGCTTTTTGAGTGCCATTCCAGATCACCCAGGGTGTATTGGTTACACTGCAATGAGAAAAAATAACTCCAACTCCATTATTGATGCAGCACATTAATGACTTTTAATAAAATTACTAATTACTAATAAAATAATCAATATACAATTTTTATTCTTATCCTATTCTTATCTTAAATCTTAAAACTCTACTGATAATTAAATCACCGGATTGCTTACGTTGTACCATATCATAATTGATTTCTATTCATAATTGATAATTGAATTCATTTTATTATTACCATCATCTTGTTAATTATTTCTATTATTGACATATGATTTTTATTTTTTTTAGACTGTTTAATAACACGACTGCTCATTGACTGCTCGTTGTGCTTTTTTATTATTCATCATGTATAGTAATTATTTTTAGACTGTTTTAAATCACATGACTGCACGTTGCTCTCTAGTTACCATCATGTAAACTAATTAATTTCATTATTGCATTAAAATTTATTCTTAGACTGTTTAAGTCCCATAACTAATCATATCATCCTTCATTCATTGTGCTTTTTTTTTTGTAAACTTGTTTCTAATTCATCGTTTCGTTTATTTTTTGTTTATGTTTTTTATTTATCTTTGTTTGTATGTTCTTTAACATTTTATATAGGTGTGCTCTATGAGTTCTCCTTGGTTTTTTATCAATTGCTATAAACCGTAAAATTAATACAAGAATTTACAAGAATACTACTGTTTGGGCACAGTGCTTTAAATCCTGCAGCCTAGCCCAACTCCGGCTTTCATCCTTCAGTTGTCGATAAATGGAAACCAAGGCAACTTGGGAAACATAATTATTTAATATAGTTAATATAAAATAAATATAATTTTATCTAGTTAATTTAATATATAACTTTCACGTCCTACTGCTGTGTATGAAACTGTATTGTATGCCAATCCATAGCCACTATTGCTAGGAACATCACTAGGAACTGGTACTGTTGTATGCCTATTTTCATATTATATAATATTTTAGTATATATATATATTATGGCAAACGTATTAACAAATTCATTCTGAGCTACATGTAATTTAAATTTAAAAACGCTGCTTGGATAAGCCATCATTCAAACAGAGCAAGCATAGCCTAAACTGTATGGGACACTGTATTAACGAGGAGCAACGCAACTTGCGAGATTCTATGTTTAAATCAATTTTTCAACGCACTTTCTCCAGATAAACAGTTATATCTAAAACAGCGTCAAATATTTAACTTATTCTATCTTATAGGTGTTTCGGACCTCCATCCCATTCGGACCTTC